>DWJZ01004969.1:0-14680 GCA_018249125.1 Asbolis capucinus
TGTAATTGCTACCAACAATAATAGCTTGCGATTTAGTGGGATTAATTACGAGTCCGAATGATTTAGCCCAGTCACTATTTCTGTCTAAATCACTGTTAACAATTTTAATGGCGTTAATCGCTTCTTTCGGAGCAAAGTGATGGTAAATCTGCAAGTCATCTGCGTAAAGGTGAAATTTAGTATAAATTACATTGGTAATAGAGTTTATAAAGACACAGAACAGTAAGGGAGAAAACGTTACCGTGAGGCACACCCGCGTCCAAATTACATAAGTTGGAGAAAGAGTTATCAATCTGGACACGTTGTGAGCGGCTCCGAAGATAAGAGTCAAACCATGTAATAGCGTTAAAAGAAATATTAAGAGATTGGAGTATGCCGATGAGAACGTCAAAGTCGACAGAGGGGAAGTCGTTACTGAAATCCAACAGCACTAACAGTGTTAACTGCTTGTTTTCCATGGCCCATCGTATGTTATCTGTAACTTTAAGGAGAACAGTAGCAGTAATGTAGCTAGGCTGGAGCCAGATTGGAAGGGGCTGAGTAGGGAATTGGCAGCAAGGAAAGAGGAAAGTTGAAAGTGGACAATATGCTCAAGAACTTTAGACAGGAATGGAAGAATCGATATGGGGCGATAGTGGGATAATGAAGAAGGAGAAGATATTTTAGGGATTGGGACTACATGCACATCTTCTAGGCCGAAGGAAATGTACCTGTGGTTAAGGAGTTGTTAAAAATAAAAGTAAGGAAATGGAGGATAGCTGGGAGGATTAAACCTATCATTTTTCAGCATAATTTGTCTCAGCTCATTGAGTTTGAAGAAATAGCTAGGATGGATTTTTCACGTTTTCCTCATTAACAGGCGTGATTTTAAAAGGGGGACAATTTGGTTTCGCTTGATCCGAGAGAGCCTACAAAGTAAGGGACTTAACATAAGGATTGACATTATCCGGGTAAAGTCATAAATACTTATTACAATCAATCACTTAAGTCAAGATCCCTACCAACAACCGCTCGAGTCCTTCCAATGTCTACCGATCTCAGGAAACTCCATATGTCTATGAAAGTGCGATTTACAAGAGGTTCGTGGAAATAACGTCTTTTTGCTTCTCTACACAGACGATTGCAGCGATTACGTAGTTCTTTGAAGCGAATGAGATTAGATTCAGACGGTGAACGTTTAAATCTCCTTTTAGCCTTGTCCCGGAGAGCCATTGCATGCATGATAGAATCCGTTAAGCAAGGCGCAGGCCTATGCTTGAATTTGACTTATCGCATCGGGGCATGTTGGTCGTAAAGCTTTAGAATTGTTGTGGTAAATCCCTTCACCATGTCATTAATAGTATTGCTGCAGAAAACATGTGACCAGTCGAGATAATGTGCATCCCGCCTTAATGCCTCCAGATCAATCCTTTTATAACTACGGAGAAGAAGATATTGTGGTATTCGCGACATTGTATTTTTATGACAAGTATGACCTGATACGATGATGATTGGCTCCAGACAGAGGAACACTTTAACGTTTAACATTGCAGTTATGGAATTTTATGTATTTCTTCGTACCTATATAAATTCATAATTAAGGCTTGTGTTTTTAAATATTTCAATTAATGTTATTTTCATTTTTGATTGAAACCACGTACACATACGTATACAAAAACATAGTCCATGTATTTTTAATATATTCCCACGTGATCCTTAAAGGCAATATTATTAATAAATTCAATAGCCAAGTAATAATTAAATAAAGAAACGAGATAATATAAACAAGTTAATTAACGAAAAATGTTAATCACATAATAATTAAGAAAAAATAATAAGTGATTTAAATATTGTAAAAGATAATTGTCCTTTAATTTTTCATTAAAATATGTACACAATCTTGTTTGACATAACAACTAGTAAATAAAGTAATAAAACAAGAGGGCCTTTTAGTATGTTTTATTCGGCATCAAATATATAGTTTTACGAAACCTCTTTAAGCGGTTCTTATTCGAGCATTCCGAGAGTTCCTATTAGAACATTCATATTTTCTTTGCTTTGTTACCAGGCACACAATATCTTAACAATTATTAAGTAAAATCCCAAAATTTCGCAAACGGATCCCTAAATCACATAAAAATCAACAGTCACAAGCACGCGCTTCCCTGGCTTCCTGAAACGCATTTTTACAGACTTCTAGGAAACGAGAGCAAATATTAATACATAAAAATTTACTTCCAAACCCATATAAAAATGATTATGCGATCTGTCCAACTCCATTCACAAGTAGTACAAAGACAAAAATAAAGAAGGGAACGTATACAAATAAATATTTGTCAAGATTTTGTTCTTCCACTTTTTGCGCATATAATTACATTAAATACCATAACAAATTGCAGGTTTCTAGTACTAAATGTATCAGCGCTAATAAAACCCTCCATAATAATAAGAAACTACAAACCTCAACACTTCCAGCTTATCTTAAGAATTGTATACATTGTACCCTTCAATAAGAGATAATAGAAATTGGTCAAGTTCTTTCATGATAAGAGGCATCATGTAGGAATCCGTATTTCTCTTCATTATTTTTAAGTTTACCTATCCGTAATAGTTATATTTCAAATTTATCTTAATACTTACTTAAGAACTGCCTTGCTTCGCTTTCGAATATTTTAACATGAAAAAGGTTATCATGATTTTATTTGTAGATATTGATATCCTCTATAAACTGCAGTACATCACTTTGCTCTATTGTTAACAATTTAAGCAGTGTACTATATTATTAGGATTTTCTACACATTTTGTGTTACCCGAAAAGCATCATATACAGCCGACAAACTGACATGGTTTGGCAGAATGTAAATTGTTTATTATTGTGCAACTGTTTTGTTAAATCATTTTGTTTACATAAGGATCCTCCATAACGTTTTTGAAATACTTTTTGAAATTATTATATAACCTATTTTCATCCGTAGAATGTAGGAATCTAATGAAACTAGATTTATTAAAAATATTTAAAAACACAAGCTTACATTATAGATTTATAATACAAAGAAACACACAAAATATTATAACTGTACTGTTAACCGTTAGGAGTTCTCTTGTCTGGAGCCAATCCTGAACATAATATCAGGTCTTGCTTGTCATACAAATGCGTTGTCACCAGGATTACACTTTATGCAACATTTCCACTCCGTATTGTAAGAGCAAATGGGTCTAATTAAGCTTGGAAGATTTGACTCGTAACAAACAAATATACTTACATACTAATATACAAAAATACAGAGAACGTTGTAAACTATCAAATCTTTCTTCTTTTAGTATTGGTATAGATACGAGTATGTTACTATCATGACTTTTTTTAGATTTCCAGTGTCGACCAGGTGTAGGGGTTAAATCCCTAATTACATTTTTGTTGTACTAAGGGTGTTTGCCACAAATGTACTGAAAATTTGTTCAAAACTATAAGAACAGCGGAACTTCTGTGTAGTTGTACGGAATCACTTTATTAAAAACTTTATAAGTGAGTGTAGAACCGTTATATACATACGTTCATTTATAATAATTATCTTTGAAAAGATAATGAGCCTTATAAGTCATTATAAAAAAGACGAATTACATCCGAAATGTCTCACAAAGACATTTGGTTTGAAAACAGAAGGATCATGGAAAAAGAAATTGAAAACAAGGTAGTGATCGTAACTGGTGGTGCTTCTGGCATTGGATTGGGTATAGTAGATCTGTTTGTAAAATCTGGTGCAAAAACTGTTATTATTGTTGATCTTAATGAAAAACTTGGAAAAAATACTGTCAGTGATATTAAAGAACGTTATGGAAGTGGTAAAGCTGATTTCTTCAACTGCAATGTGACCACGGATTTGGAATCATTCTTTGCATACGTCTCTGCAAAATACAAGAATATTGATTTACTAGTGAATTGTGCGGGCATTGTGAATGCACATTCTATCAAAAACATTATTAGTGTGAACGTAACAGCTCTAATGGAGTGGACAATGAAGTTTTACGATTACATGCGAAAAGATAGAAGTGGAACCGGAGGAACAATTATAAACATAGCTTCGATTTACGGTTTAAGAATAATCCCATTTTTTCCGTACTACCATGCGTCCAAGTTTGCAGTCGTTGGATTTTCAAAATCTATTGGCCACGAATACAACTATAAGAAATCTGGAGTTCGAGTTATTGTTGTATGCCCAGGATATACTCATACTCCGTTGACTGCACATTTGCTACTGACGGACGAGGAATCGCGAGATGACTTTATGAAACTAACGAGCTCAAATGAATGGCAAGAAGTAGATAGTGTTAGTAAGGGTGTAAAAGAAGTTTTCGAAAATGCTGATAGTGGCACAGTATGGGTTCTTGAAGGATCTAGACCACCTGAAAAGGCTTAGAATTAGATAAAAAAACATCTCTCTTTCTTTCTTCTAATGTTTTTTAAGTGTTTAACCATCACGAAATAATATAAGCCTTATGTTTATTTTTCTAACAATAAATACTTTTTGGTGTATTTTGATTATCTTAAAAGAGACGCAAATGATATTTTCATCAATTGTCTGGTAGCTTACTTCTTGTATTTAATTCTATATAACTTGTTTTTAATGATATCTTTAATTTTGAACTCTTGGAAAAAATTCTTATATTTTTAAATAAATGGTATTAATTATACAACATTACTTTTGTTTTGAGCCTCTTGTTTTCAGGGATCCTACAAACATTTCTACAGTATAAGAAGTTACAAATTCACTTATTCGTTAACCAACATTATACATTGGTTTATTTATATATGAATATATGAATATTTCATATATTCACAACAAAAAACGACCTGTATCTTCACGTACTAATCCTGTGTAACTAGAATTGCATGGCTATTAGATTAATGTAGACAAGTTGTACTATCGGATCTATAGATGTCGTCCATGGGATTATTAACAATGTAACCAGTTTCTGAGGCCGTCTATCAATTTTCAAATATCTATGGCTAAGTTAATTAAGCTGTGCTGTATAGTTTATCTCAGGTTTATTGTATGTCGGCATTGAAATACATTTTATATTTTTGAATCATTAGCATAAAGTAGCCTAGTTGAAATACACAGTTTTTACTAAACATTTAATCACTATAAAATATATGTTGTTTGTTTAAATCCATTTTTCTGTAGAATTTCAGCATAATTACTGTAGTAGTATGTTGAGAAGGTAAACAGGTGTATGATGTAATAAGGTTTATTACTTAAATAAATAATCGTTGTTACACTACCAGCTCATAATAATGTCGCGTAGATTTAACTGTTAACGAATTTCGACGTAAACTGTCAGAGCTAGGTGGCTCTGAGGGAAATGGTCGGACTATCGAAGCGGAGGTTCAAGGCTCCTTCCTAAGGTTTATGTTAGATTTTTATAATTTTAAAAGAAAGGACATTTCTAGATTAATCTAGTCGAAATAGAAACGAAAGTAAAGGATAGAAAATGTTTGAGTATAATAGAAGAAATTTAAAAATAAAGTTTTCAGACTTTTCTAGGCGCAATGAAAATGAAAATAAAGGATAGAATGTGTGAGCAGAACAAAAAAAAATTAAAAAAATAGAACTTTTAGGTGATTCTGGAAGGTACAGGAAAGGAAAAGTGAGAACAGGATGGAAGAAATTTGAAATTGGAATGTTCCTTCGAAATTGGGGTTATATAAGACGGTCTGGGACACGTCCCGGGCAGTTCAGTTTTGGAAGCGAATTCGGAAGAGAGAAGAGAGAAGAAAAGTAAAGTGAAAAGTGATCTGTGCAATAGTTAGTGCGTCAGTGAACAGTGCTGTTAGTTGTACAGTGTGTTATGCCAAATGCGAGCGTGTTAAGAACAGTACGGTGCCAGTGGTCTTTAAGTTTTTAAATACAGACACCAACTACTCAAATCAGCCTAAGTATTTTTCTATCCTCAACCCACTGCTGTAACCATAATATAATATGGCAGTGATTCGTCATCCCTTGCAGTTGGATTTGTAGCTAAATTCGTATAAGTCAAAACAGGAGACAAAAACACAACACGAACGCCTGTGTTATTATAATTATAATCATGACCAATGGATTTTGTGAATCCTATTACCGCAAATTTAGAAGCCTGTTAATAGGGGTTTGGTAGGATTATTCTAAATCCGAAGATGGATGATAACGGATAAGGACTTTCGACACTGTTGCCTTTCGCCACTGACCCTACCACCAATTCGCAATGGAGCAGCGTGATAGAGTATGCATTACGCCTCTTCAGTATGAGGAGAGATCCGTGCTCAGTAGTGGGCCATCGATGGGTTGAAGCCATGACAAGTCAATAATGATAAGTGTATAAGCTTATTGCTCTATTCCATAATTCTGTGAGAACGTTGTATATTAATTAATAAACTTGACTTAACTTCAATTAGACTTCATAGTGGTACTACACGGGCCCAGGTCCTAGTTCCTTGAGGAACTAGTAATAAACTTGTTACTGACTGTTTAGACACACCAACCAGAACTATTTTTAAATTATTGGACTTTGTAGGGTTTTAGCCGTCAAACAATTCGTCGTGATCCGGCTGAAGGCTTTAGCTGAATGAGGTGATTGAGCTGGTGAAAGCTTAATGACCATTGGACAAAACAACTACTGTTTAACGTTCCCTCCGCAGCACGGAAACGCTTCCGACCTTGAAGTTCTTGCCACTAATATCCATCCACTTACCGAACTTCACCGGTCACATACAAATTAAAAACAACTCAAGCCAGGCTATAGCAGTTCGAGGACAAAACAAGATAATGATCAAGATGATGTAGCAGAGTAAACAAGGGCACGGTCAAGGTTATCAATACTTTATTATAACAAATACATCGTTACCTACAATAATACAGATTCTTGGAAGCTGCTAGTAAATCCCCGCAATACACTGACATAAACAGCAGACTAGCATGGTTTACGACGCTTTATAATGGGTGCATACGGGATTATTTTGCCAATTAATAAATATTGCTTTCTTCTTTTCCCCATCAATAGTAGTTCTTCTTTCATAATGTATTACTTTACCGTTTAGTTGTTTAGCTCTTACTCTTTACTTTAAATTATTTTACCAATTGGTAGGCCTAATAGTATGAAGAGCCAGGAGGGCCTACACCAGAACTCAGCTTCATATAATTATGTGGGTAGATTGGCATGGATAAAGAAATAAATGTCTTCAGATTATAATCAACGTATTTTAATCGTATGCACTAAAATATCGAAATGATTAGCTAGTTATTGATCTTACAATATCGAATCAACAGAATAATACTTTAAAATAACGGGATAGCACAGATATACAGCGATTCGTCACAAGTGTGGTGCACAGGTGCCGTTTCGTTCCAAAAGTGACGTTCAAGATGGCTGCCCGTTGTACCGATGACAATAACGCCCCGTTAGGTTGACATCGGTCGTCATGTCAACCTGAAGTTTGACGTAAAGTATAGACCATCAAGTATATAAATCTTTATTTATAAAAATCAATGTTTGTTTGTTTGTGAGTTTGTTTATTTGTCAGTTTGGTTGTTTGTCATTTATAGGCTCTGAAATACACCAATGGTCCGGTGCGGATAGGCGGAGAATATCATTATCATTTTGAAATAAAAATCCAATCTTTATAAGCAAGTGTTCTAAATAAATTCCCGTGAGTCAACCCCCTCCTGCTTCAGGCGGGGACTAATGTACCAAAGCTTTTACGTCACCCTCGTTACAGCGGCAGGGTTGCGACAATCATAAACATAAAGTAATTTAATAAAGTAACGCAAAGCTTCCTACGTCGTTTTCATTTCTAACATTACATACTATGTTCATTGACGAAAATATATGTATATAAATTTTAATGCTTCAGGCGTTATCATACAATGTTTTCTAATTTTATTTCTATATAAGCTGTACCCGGCGCGCAATACTACGCATCAACTCACCAACCCTGTGTTTGATGAGTATGATTTTGATACCAAAACCTTTTCCAGGATATTTTGAACAAAGATGCAAAAGAAACTGGTGCCCTATCTACTACCATTTCAGAGTCTATAAAGGGCAAACAATAAAGCTCACAAACAAACATTATTTTTTTAAATATATACATTTTTATTATTAACTTATTCCTAGTCATGTGTTGATAAAAAGAAACAAGCCTTTATGTTGACTCAGATTATAATCCATGTGTGTGTACCAAGTTTCCACTTAATCCGTTTATCGGATAGCGCGTTAAGGAAACTCAAACATTCAAATTTATAAAATTTGAAACCAGGGGAACTTTGACCGGGATGAAATCTATCCTATGTTCACTTCATGATGGATACTTATAGTAAAATAATTATGTAGGATTTTTATACTAAAAGAATTTTTCAAAGCGGCCCAGTAGTTGCAGAGCCTATTCTCCTCAAACAAACAAACAATTCCATTTTTCCTCTTTATAATATTATTATAGGTGACAGCCTAGTGGTCGATATCGTTCGTCGCCTGAAAAGTTGATGCCTGTGTTTAACAATAATTTATTTTAAGATTAACATTTTTTCAAAAGATGTGCGGAGGAATTTCTTTTTCTTTCTTTCTCCTCTTTATACATGCATATTTTCAAAACGGTGGTGTCAAAATAACTGATGTTTACAATTCTACTGAAAATAACTGAATGAGTTAAATGATTTGAGTTTTAGTTTATGTCAATGAGGACTCTCAATATACTTAATAAAACACAATTAAGTATTAAATGTTTCTTTCAAATTTCTTATTTTTAAGTAATTAACGTAGAAAAGGAATAAATTAGAAAGAGATCTAGAGCAAACTCCACGACGCTGCTGCAGGCCATAGTCCACCATGCTGGCCAAGCGCAGATTGGTAGACTTCACATACCTTCGAGAACTTCATGGGGAAATCTCAAGAGTACTGGTTTTCTCATGATGTATTCTTTTACCGTAGTAATTATGAAGTTGTGTTATATTTGAAACTAGGCCTTCTGTTCGAAAGTCCAACAATAAAACAGGTCATCACTACTTTTATTTTTAACAGGAGGTCTTAAATCCGCAATGACATTAGCTATTTAACTTCAATATTCTCTATCTGTTCTTTATCTCTATTTGAAGGTCAAGCTTACAAGTTAATTATCACTTGCTTCGGAGAAGGTAAACATCTTGACGAATCCTGTACTCCTGGGAGTTCCCCATAATGTTCTCAAGGTGTGTCCACCAATCCGTACTTGGCCAGCGTGGTGACGATGCCCATTGTGAGAGAAGGCCTGAGGTCACCAGTGGGACAGCTATAAATTGAAATTATGATGATCCCCGGTGTCTTGTCTTGCTAATTATTTTTGGTTAAATAAATTCCCGCTCGTTCAAGCGTCAGACCGACACGTGAATTTGACGTGAATCTGTGTCAAACTACTTGTCAAATGGGTCGACGACCGTGGTTTGATCGCGTTCCGAAGCTCGTTACGACCAAGAAGTGTCATCGATCCGTAGTTTATTAAATTAAAATTTTGAGGTACTCTTGACTTCAGGATCGCCTGTAACTCACTTCTGCACAATCGATGCTGAACATCCTTTTATTTATTTGATTGTTGTTTTTTCAATTGAAAAAGTGGTAGAAGGTAGATTTATTTTATCAAAGAACAACTAGGTATACCGATAACAAACAGGGTGATTTCTGTACAAAACTTTTTTTTGGTTTAATGTCTCTGCTCGAGCTTCGCTAAAAAACCTCTGGACAGATTTAGATGGAACTTGGCGTAATCGAAGTTTATAATAGACTGGTTTTAGAATACATTTTATCTCAGAAAACTGCTTTGTTCCCGTGGGATAATAGGTTAAAATTTGTATGGTAGCTCTGAAACGACTGGACCACTTTAGACTCAACTGTGGATGCTTGTATGACTTGCTTACATGACGAGAAGGAATATTTTCATCTTATCTTCTTCCGAATCGAAGTAACGCCAATTTGTAGTCTATATATAAAATACAAACAATTGTAGTTCTATGTTGCATTGCCTGGATTGTTTTAACCCATAATGTCCACGTCGTGACCGATGTTAACGTTGTAGGGGTTATTGCCCAGCCCAGGTGTGGAAATTTCATGCTACTGAAATTCCATCCAGGTTTAATGATTGGCATGTTCACGATATCTCTAACAAACGTCTTCACGGTGAGCCCTTTCTTGTTGTTATCAGTTGCTTCAGCGATATGCGATTGTTTTCCTTCTGTCTTTATAATCCTTGTTACTCTTTTTTGTCTTCACTTCCTTTCTGGTCCTAACGCATTAGTGACACCGTAGCTAGGTGTTGCTTATATCCGTTAGTTCCATTCGTCTGCCTTTTCATTTGATAAGTAAACTTAGGATTCCCTAACATTAACAGTCGCAAGGCTAGGAGCTATTCATCAAATAATAACGTAATATAATATAATAATATAAGCTACTTCAAATTTTCCAGATGATACTTGATCTCCTAAATTGGCCCCATTCCCGTTTAAATATTCATTAGAGAAATGATCGTCAAATAACGCAAGGCTACCTTTATCCTTATTAATATTACGACCTTACACAGTATAATTAGAAGTTGTACACATAGCAAATTTAGCAGGTTCCCTCGGGAGAAGTGAAATAGTAGCTTTTGCTAATCTTGGTAATATATTGCAGACCGGAGTCCACGTGGGAAAATAATTGTTTGTTGAAAGGATGATGGACTTATGTCGACTATACTGTTATGTTTCTGGTAAAACATTAGACCAACCGGTGCTAATATTACAAATGTGAAAGTGTGTTTTGTATGTTTGTTCGTATTTCACCTGGAATCGAAGCGACGGATTAACGTATTTTGTTATGAGGAGATGTATGTTTACAAGCTTTAATTTATTTTTCAGCGTATATTTGTATACTAGTCAGTACGATAGTATCACAGACATGCATTATAAGCCATGTTCCAAGTGCTTTTTTTAAAAGTAGTTTTTGGATTTGATGCCAAATTGAGGATCGGACAGTAATAATTCATAAACAACAAACTGAAACACAAACTGAGCGAATTACGTGATGGTAACAAACCGATAACAAAATTTAGCATTCCGCCTACTCCATGTCCGGACTCCGCTTAGTGAGCACATAACGCGAATAAATTACATGTACCCACGTTGCGCTGTAAAAACAAGCTCATACGTCTATCTCAGTCAAATTGCAGTAGGTCGATATCCTCCAGGCGATGAGCGTAGACTGTGGCGCGGCTATAATTTAGGGTGAGAGCACACGATATCGCAGTGACAGTGCATTAATCACAGCCGCGTCGCTTGCAGACAGACGCGTGTCAGTGAGGAACCCGGTTTTAAGCTTCACTATATTAACAAAGATTAAATTGTGTACAGATTTAGCATTTTGATAACCTACGGACTTTAATCGTAACGTGGTCGTTCAATACTAGCTTTCCCGTGACGATGTCCGCGTGCTATTTCCCCCTCTTAACCCCCGCCGCTCTTAAACTCCTCCCCCATTAAATCCCCCCTTTTACCACTCTGTTAACCCCCTACTCGCCTCCCACCCCTTCACTCGACTGAAATATAATATATGAGGCAATGGACATTAAAGTTTGCATCGATTGTTTTATAATCAGATTGTTATTACTGACTGATATTATATAATTTTGTGTTAGCTTAGGAAATATTTTGGATTAGAAATTAAAACTAAAAAAATATTATTACACACCTATGACTACTGATGGTGTTATTTATAGTATATCTTTATAATAAGTTGACATACATTTGTGCAAGTCAGCCCACGAGAACCTACACCAGGAATAAAATCTACCCAACGGTTTCATTCATCCATTTCCTGGATGTGGCGTATCTGAATGCCAAGTTTAAACTTAATCCATATTAAAACTTGGCAAAAAGATTATTCTGTGAAAACACAAGGCTACTTTTTATGAACACATACTCATGCTTTATAATATTAGTAGGATTAGCAAAGACATGTTGTTAGTATCGGGGTCCTCAGTCATAAAACCGCAGGTTTGTGTCGAATATTAACCGAAATTCCCATTTACCACCAGCCTTGGCGGTAGTTTGTTTGATTAGAAAACCCATTTATTCGATGACATTACATCAATACAAACTAAATTTAAAACTTGATAAAATCCAATCAAAATTGTTTACAGTCACAATATTACGCGAATAATTTTCCGTAAAACATCCATTTGGCTGTTTCAACACCATCACCATTCTGTTTAACTTGTACGATGTTTAAACATCAAACAGGGCCTGAACACTGTATAACGTTACTTTTATCGGCCTCCATAATGGCTGTTTACCGTTAGAGCTAAGTGGCGGCAAATTTAATTAGCGGCCCGCCAATCGCTGTAACCATTCGCCGTAAACACCCCTGGCATGTTCATGGCCGGACTCCGCGAGCTGGAATACTAGAATACTGGATGGGATGAAATAGAGCGAGCAACACGACCTCATAGTTGAGTACCACTGCTGTTCGTACTTACTGACCCCAATTCAATGCTAAAGGTATTCCTTTTTGAAGGCGAAATCTCGTTTTAGATACCCGATAGGTTTCTGTAGGCTCTACGTATTAAAACAACATTAACAACAAACCATTTTTTATTTATTAATCTTATCCTCGGAATTTAATTTGAACGTGCCTCCTTTGCGTAATGTATTCTATACGTTTGTTTTCAACAATCGCAGGAACTAAAGGCTTGAAGGATAATATTTAGAAAGAGATAGATTCGAATGTATTTAAAAAATTCTAAGCCCCTAAATAAATAAACAATAATAAGGCTTATAGGTAGGAACATTAATAAAAAACCATATTAAAAATCTTGGAATAGTTACGAATTTTCCATCATAATTCCACAAAAAATCCTTAAAATCTAGGAAGCTGAGTAAGTAGGACTGTATTTACTTCCATTCCTTATTTCTTGCCTTCAGCAATAACAGCGTAATCCTCTATAAACTCCAAACATAAAAGTCTATACCTTTTTTCCACAGATTCAAGCGAGTTTCTTTAAATTCTCGTTTTAACATGAGGCGTACAAGATTTATGAGATCGTAAAATCTCTGCCAGTGATTTTGCACCGACTTCTTTTATACCGAGAAACCGTGTTGTGTGTTTTCTGTTTATTGTAGGCAGTTGCCTAGTTTTTGACCTAGGATATAAACGCCTGCAATTTCAATATCATATTTTGTTTAAAACGTAATTACTATTATTCTTGCTGTTAGTTTTATGTCAGGCGTAGATTCGAACTGTTTGGGATACCGTCCCAAAAACGTAATAAAGGGTGTTTATTCGTGACACGTCATAGTCCGTCTGTAAGTTGAAGTGTCTGTAACAAAATCCCATATTTTTAACCGTAGACATTAGCAGTAACTGTAACATTTTCTTAAAATAGTTTCACCTTATGCATTATCATCGTTATAAATAGGTACGTATCAAGTAATAAATCTGTAACTGATTGCTATTTGACATAGAAGATGTATGATAGACATTATAACTCGAATCCTTATAATAGAACCCTAAACAAGAATTTTTTGACTGTTTGTCTCGCAAATTTCATTTGGGCTAACTGTGTAGCTTGGATTAGTATTTTGTTTTGTTTTCCTAACATTGGTTATATCTATTTAAATAATCCCTTCTAAGGTCCTTGTTATTAAGAAGCGAAGTGATGGTAGATACTGACTCAAAATACGTTAACATCATCGTCATCTCAACCCATCACGGCACACTATTAAGCATGGGTCTCTTCTCTGAAGGTTAAACCCATAGTCCATCTTGTGGCCAAGTGCGGATTGGCAGACTTCATACACCTTTGAGTTTTGCAAACTCCCCGGCATGCAGGTTATCTCACGATGTTGTCCTTTACCGTTATAGCGAGTGACATTTAAATACTGGAACATTATTTTAGCATTTTCGGTGTAAATTCGATCTGGAATTTTAACCATATACAATTGTCAAGTTTGTAGTTTAGTTGTGTTTGTAGTATTTCAAAGTTCCTAATATACTTTACCAAAGCAAAGCTGAAAGAGATTGTGAGTGAACTGGAATACTTTATTTAGATTAAAGCAATCAAGAAGACGATGAACATTACTTACAAGATTCAATCACATTCCGCGAGGCGGCGCTGCTGGTGAAGAGCGATCTTCACTCATTTTAAGAACGTTATATACAATATCTATTAAGATAAAAAAATATATTTGTTTTTCGTACGCCTCCCGTTTGCTCCCAGGGTCGCGATGAATCTAGCGGCTGTTGGCTTACCACCACCATTTTTAGAATACATCCCTATCTTCCTAACGCAAGGATTTTTAATTGTGATTTATTTTTATTTATTTTGTAGCTTTATGTTGTGAAAGAAATATAATTTTTCCTGTTCGTTCTTACCGCGCCCGATTTTATAATTGTATTTTATTTTCCGATTGCAATAAATCTTTGTCAACGTACTGTTAACTCGGGTGTTACACCCCTGTGCGACCGTGCATTATTGCACAACCTATCTTTAAAATTTACTTGTAAGAACCGAACGGATTGTCTCTCGTTTACATTACATCTATCAAAATATTTGTCAAAAGATTAGGCCGGTTGGTCTAGTGGTTAGTGAACCTCTGGACGCCGATCCCTGGGGGAGACCTTATAGGGCGGCGCGGAACAAATTGTGCCCTATTGGTCCCTTATTAACAGA
>DWJZ01004970.1:0-14675 GCA_018249125.1 Asbolis capucinus
ACAGATATAGAAATAATGATATCGTGAAAGATGGCAATATCCAATCGAATCAAAGAGTACAACATATATATACACGAAGATATCATATCTATAGTATAAAATATCATTGATTAAAACAAATGAATGCATCTTTCTCGGAGACGGTGCAGTGGACAAACGACCTGCGTACCGTCACCGGGAACAATTTGACAATTTGTCTTCTCCCAACCGTTGACGTGATGGAGACGGATGTGGTGGACAAACAGCCTTAAGCACTTCGATGGCATTTGATATGGCTTAACGAATGCCATCTGACGATAATAACTGAAAACGATGACTTTATGTACTCTCTGAAGCCCTCATAGGGTCAAAGAAAAATGGCTATAACAAACAACCCGTATATACTGTACAGTTTAAAATGTGTATTGTCCGAGACAATGAAACTTTAACCTCGAATGTGGAAGTATCGTTCATATTCAATACAGCTACGAACTTCGATATTTTAAAAAAGCTCGGAATATTTTGCTAACGCCTGGTGCCCGGTGCCCGGTGCCCTGCGCCCGGTGTCCGGAGCCCGGCGCCCGGTGCCCGGTGCCCGGCGCCCGGTGCCCGGTGCCCGGTGCCGAGTGCATACCCGCTGAAGCCAATCACACTTTTTGTTAGACATTTGTTATTTATAAAGTAAACCTCTCCGTAACCGACATGACGTATTGTTTATTCGGATCACTTTCAACCAAAAATATATCAATGTTATATTTTTTAGGTTTGAAGTTAATTCATGCATGATTCTGACTTTTATCATGCTGCGTTATGGTTTATTGTTGTATTTTGGTTTAATATAATATGGAAAAAATCACCACAAATTACATCGATAAGTAATAAAATGTAGGCACCATTATCGTGATCCATTAAGTACGTGCTGCGTGTTACATTAAACTCAAAAACTCCACATTAAATGCTGCTCAAACTGGTCCACTAACGGCTTTCTTCTATTAAAATAATCACGTGTCATCGGTAAAATAGGATCGAGAGTCTGTTCCTTTTTATTACTAACGCTTATTTAACTTGTACTGCATGTTCCGATATCACTATGTTAGTATATTTAGATATTTGGTTGTTAAGTCGGGTTAAATCTTGAAAGTTTAATTAGACCCACCTCCTCTTACACTACGAAGCTGAACTTTGCATAAGCCTTTCGTCTTAATAGCAATGCGTTTTTATGATAAGCACGACCTGATACTACGTTCAGTATTGGCTCCAGAGAAGGAAACTCCTTAGTGCTTTATAATACAGTTTCGAAATAAAAAAAATAAAAAATTGTATTATAACAAAAAATGTTATATTTTTTTTTTTTTTTAATTTTTCTGATTTCTATGTATTACGGATATACATATAATAGGCTAGTTGATAACATTATAAGTATGCTACAAATTATAGTCGTCCTGTTAGATAATAGCATAAAAATCATATTCATCATTTAATTTTACGGTATTTTATGTCTATTTTTGCGAAATTAATTTCGACAAATTGTTGCTATCAGATCTGCAACAGAAACGCTTATGATTGGTCACAACTCTAGTGACGTCACATGCTTGTAACATTAGAGTCCTAGACATATTGATATGCGAGTTATGACGTCACGTGCTAGGTTTTCGGCGCCAACATAAAAATATGCGTTTTTGGCGGAGTTTTCAAAATTCAAACTTTGCTGTCGATTTACAAATACAAATAGATCTTATTACCCAGAAATATTGACGCAGTATACCTCATTATAACATATAGTCAAATAGCCTGTTAATGCTTGTGTTTTTAAATATTTTATTAACCTCTTTTATTTAAGTAAGTTACAAATAAAGTAGACATAAAATAGACAGACTAATATACAAAACGTCATCTGTTATCCTGTAAAAACCTTCTTAGCGCCAACTTACATATGTCAGCCTTGACCGCATATTTGGAACTTAATTATCAAAAGATGTAATGAAACCAGAAGCCCAATAAAACCCCAAAAATCCTCACATAAAACTCCAATCTTGACACACGATTACATGATAATTGCTCGGGCGCCCCGTCACTGTCCCTCCGTCATCAATTCCCTCCGTCCGCGACCCTCCGTCACTCGCGGCGACATGTATCCCGCTGGTTTTAAATCGTATCCCTTTCCAATTAGTTATCGAATATCTGGTTACATACACTGTCGTACACTTATATAAAATATTCCAGTAAATAGTAAGGACGTAACTCTTTCGAGTTAGTCATTGAAGCATATATTGGGAAAACAATAAGGGCGTATTTTCTATGACTTACCCTAAGGAGTTACGTAAGGGCACATCTCTTTCTATTAACGCATAGAAGTTACGACCGTGTAGGGAAAACTATGGGCGTAACTCCTACGAGTTACTGTAAGGAGTTGACGGAGAACTCAACTTATATGTAGTTATCTTAAATGACTCTTACCGGGATTGCAAGATAATAGTGGTCAGTGAACCTAACTGCTAAGCCAAAGGTCGAGGGTTCGATTCCCACCCAGGTCAAATTTCTCTTATGAGCAGGAATGTTTGTTCCGTGCCTGGGTGTAAATATCTATACAAGAATGAATTTAAAAGTATACATACATATGTGTGTGTTTATTAGTTGTCTGATCACCATAGTACAAGCTCTGAGAGCTGTCTTGGCGTCCGCTGTCTAAACCATTGAAGTTACACAAACATGATGTACCGCAGCATTGTTCGTCTCGAGTAGTTCTAAATTAAAGTTCGCGACAGCATATATCCTCCTTTTATGTGGAAGCCACTATGACCAAAATTGTGAACCATACATTCAATTAAATCGGATGCTATTTTACATTGCATATTTTGGTTTATAGTAATATTTATACGAACGGACCGAAATTTTATTATGAACATAACGCAAGCGAAGCCGCGGGCGGTCCCTAGTTGGGAATAATCATTCGCAGCATTTATTAGCAGCACACATCAAAATAATTCCCGCGTGTGCTGCGTAATGGATCCGTCCGATTTGGCGGTCGCTTGAGCATTAGTGGTCGAGCCTAATTACACTTTGAATAAATGCTAATGTCACCGCATACGTTGCGTTTAGTTTGGGGAACGATATCATTACGTATTATGACGTCACAGAATTAAAACCAGTCAGGAAATTACGGCGAAAGTTTTAAACTGACCTATTTCCTAAATGCCGTGATCGCCCAGTGGTTAAGAATCCAGCTGCCAACTCGGGGTTGGGTCTGCGTATGAATTGTGGGGGACGACCTTTCGCTGCCGACCGTTTCAAAATGCATGGTCGACCGGTACGCCGTGGACAGCGGTACAGGCCTTTGCGGAGAGCGTCATGCTCCGCAAAGAGGTGGCGGAGAGGGAGCGCGAGGACACAACAGACCTCGCCATCCGCCGCTGGCATAAAGGGCGCAGAAGGCGGGCTTACGGCCTGCACCTGGGCATATGACATATGCATATGGGCAGCGCCCATAATAACAGCCGGTCGAGCGACGGATACGGGAATTCGTCGTCCGACGCAACGGCCCGGGGTTGAAAGGCATGCCAGTGTCGAGCACGCCTTTACTCAAGCGGGAAATTGAAGGCCAACGGGCCATCCCGCTGGCCGCTCCAACCCTCTCTGTAGGAGAGGGGCTAGAGAGCGAGCCGTGCCGAGGCCGCCGTGGCAGCGGCCGCCGCGCCGGGGCGGTGGAACGAGAGTAGCACACAGTCCCGGCACCAAAGCGGTAGGCGTCGACACCATGTGGTTTTAGTGGGTTCGAGTCCCACATACTTGTCCAGCCTCCCGTGGCCGGATGGAAGGGACGAGGGTCTTTCCACACGTTAAAAAAAAAGAGGATCAGAAAAGAGGTGACGTAACGATTTTCGGATTAATGTCGTTGAGAATATGCATACCAAATTGTGCTTCAACGACAAAGTCGCTACGAATTCGCTACGACTTGTGAAACTGGGATTAGTTAATAATTTGGGCCGTCCCTATTCATGATTGCAACCCATAATTGTCGTATTACTGGGCTCGGGACTCACAATGTGAGGGCCCTCCCTGGTTTTTATTCAGCAAGTTATATCAAAGTGACTGCAATGAAGCATTGTTATACAGCCATGGGTGCGTCCTCTTAGTCATAGCAACGTTGTATGCTCTATCTTTACCTATCTCGAAACCTGTTACTGAATTTAAAGTTCAATTGCTGTAGTATTTAAACGAACTAGAGATTGACTTTATCGATGTTTTTTTAGTACGTCAATTTTATATAGGGAATTAAATGTAAGTAATTAATAACGGTAACTAAAATAAGCTGTGATTTTTATATTCGTACTCCAATGAGCACATAATCTCATACTGGGTCAAATTTTTCCATTTTTAACTGACAATTTTATTAGGCCTACGAATGAATTTTCGTTTGACATTCTATACGACGAATATAACGAATCGCGGATAGAATTGTGTTGAAGGTATATTTGCCATATGTATAATTTCAATACAATACGTTTATATTCAAAACGTTTGTTGGACAGGTATTTTTTCTAATTCAAAACGGACACGGAGTCAATAAGACGCGTCGATACAAAATTTGTATAACGCCTGAAAAATGCCGGTAGCAAAAGTGTACGGATACTTACTATGTTAAAAAGTTTCCGAACCTACGCAAAAACAAGATTGTACACGATTACAACCATCTTTATTTGAAAGTAAATTAAGTATTTTAAGGTCCATGAAGTAAAATAAACCGTATATAAAAAAAGTGAACAGTACTTATTGATTTTTTTCATAATTTAAACAAATACTTTTTGCTTGTTCACCAACTTCGATTGAATCGATTTACCGTTATTCCTCATAGCAACGGTTAGAACTAAAATTAAAATAAATTATAAGATAGTTTTATATGCTTTTCGGGAGGCAACCATGTAAAGTTCTAAAAAGGATATTTTTTGTTCTGTTGAACAAAAACTTCTGTTGTTGTTCTGTTGAACAAACAATTGATTACTGTTGTAAACAATTTATTTTTAGTCAAAAACAGTATAATACTGTTCTGAACAATAGCTGGGCTGAAAGCCTCTCACAATCTCAGGGAAACAATCCATAGTCAACCAAGCTGACCAAGTGCAGATTAGTAGATAGTAAATTTGTAGTACCTTAGTAAGATAAAGTAGCGTAGATTTGAACTCTAGCACTTTGGGGTTAGTCAAACCAATACAATAATACAACTGCACTGAAGGCGATCACGCGACATACTATTTTTTAACATATGTTTCAGATAGAACACGATATTATGTAACAGTTGAATAATTAATCCGTGTATTAGCATTGTTATGCAAGATTGTTCATGATATATGCGGGCTAAAAGTTAAACCACCTCACGTCAGGTAAAGAACCGAAGATGCCTGAGTATTATTGGGAAGTACATGCATGATTTAATGGCCTATGTATCGAGAATGCGTAACGGGGAAGTCATAGCTTCAAATCGCGTAATATATGCGTACCATCATCGATGCCAACAATAGATCGCCTATATCGAGCGTAACAACACTATATTAAGTGCGTACTTCGCATTTATTGCAAATTAACACTCGAAGAATAAGGTTATTCGTTTACTTTAAATGTTTACGGATTATCAAACGGAAATACTTTGATAAAGAAATCATCAGTTCTATATAATAGTAGAGGCTTACTTGATGAAAGTAGTTCGTTCGTGGGCAATCCTCTCGACAGACGCTGCGAGAAGAAATTCGATTTTCCGCCAATCGTCATGGATTTCAAAGTTGGTGAGTGCAATGAGAATCATATACTTATAATATATTAAATAAATAAAACATTTATTGCCTTAAAAACAACATTCACAAAACAACATGGAATTATATAATAAAAAAAATCAAATAAAGTTGTTAAGGCAAAAGGAACCGGCTCAGCTTTTGCTGACGCAGGTCAGAGGGGCCGGCAGCGCTTTCAGCCTCTCCCTCCTCCCTGAGGTGTTAGACGGGAATAGAGAGCCATATTAATTTAAACTTTAGCCGGCAGACGGTCTGCATAATGCTTAAACTGTAACCAAATCAGGTATTATCCAAAAGTTCAATTTTAACATACGTACCTTTTAAAATACTGTACGTTTAAAAAAATTTGGAATTGGAATTTTAATGTGGCAATTTTTTTAATCTCTATTAGTTAGACTGATTCTTTAGTGTTCCATGTCAGGTACTCCACATCTTTAATTTGACGTCGATAACTATCCCTTATGTGTAAGCAATACTTGACGAAGTTTTATCGCAACGGATTAGTAGACTGTATTACGAACGCACATTTTTTTACATAATTGATTATATAAAAATATTATTAGATAAGAAAGACTGAAATTATATTACATATATGCTAATTCGTCATTTTACTCACGAGTTAGTTTCGCGTTATTCTAGAACAGGGATCGGCGACCTTTTTTTATATTGGTGTGAGCCAAATTTCATGTGTCGTCGTCGTGAGGATCATGAGAAACGCCGAGTTGCATCATAAATGTATGGACCACTTCAATAGCGTATCTACCGCGGGTTACCGACCCCTGTACAAGAAAGTCTACAGAAAAACAAGAAACCAAGTGGCCATCACTTAGTTTAAGCATTCAGGAGAATAACTATATAAGATCTATGTACCAGTGTATCAGCGAGATTAGTAACTACAAACAATTTCATAACTCATGCGAGATGGTCTATGACGGCCATAACTACCTTTTGTTTAGTTAATTAAATAAATTCATTACCTATATAACTTACTCGACCCCACATTTGAGCGAACTGTTTCTGGCAAAAGCAAGAATTCAACCAATCGATTGACAACTTCACACAACTGTTGATGAAGTACAGATGTAACGCATAATTTTATCAACGACTTCATAGTCCACATATTTTTTTTTTCAACCAACACATTTTTACACATTAAAGGCAATAATTCCAAAATGTAAAACAGTTTAACGGCACATGTATAAGGTTCCCGTGTATCGTACTACTAAGTTAAGTCAGATTCCAGGTAACTTACTAATATAGTTTTAGCTAGTGCATAAATAAAAAGTAAGAAGCTTTATATCTTCGATAATAAACACCTTCGCCTGTTCCTATCCCTTAAGGCATTTTTCGCGAAAAAGGCAGCCTACTTTTCCTCAAGTTCTAGCTTCAAATTCTAGGGTACCTATGTACGAAGATGCAATAAAATCGGTTGGTAGTTTCGGCGTGAAATACACAACGTCACTTTCATGTATATAGCTTCAGCAAGTAGCTGAATAAATTGGTTAATGATTTTTAAAAAATTCAAACATTTTATTTTTTCACAGCTACCCTCATAGCTCTAATGATTGCATCAGTCGTCAGTCTTCCACATCAGCAACCTGGCGAGATTGCCGGTGACCAAGAGGCGCCTAAGTGTCCATGTGGCAAAATATACTTCCCCCTGTGTGGTTCTGATGGCAACAGTTACAGCAATATGTGCGAATTCAACTGCCAAGCTCGACATGTCTGGAAGCATTTCGGCACCCAATTGTTCGTTGTTGCGGATTCGAGATGCGAAGAGATCTAATATTGGCGCACTTTAGGTAATTTCAGCGAATATTTAGATTTTGAGATATAGCCTGGCATGTTTTGGTATTTATAAGTTGAGGTTATAATTACAGCAGAAGGTTCTGTAGTAAATTCAGAACCTATATAATTTCGACATGGCCTGTCCATCCCTAGTGACAAACAAAACCTATCTAACGTATTATCTATGAATTGATTTATTAAAAAGACGGGGTAATTTAGACAACTACAGAATCGAGTATTGCGCAGGCCTGAAATACACACTAATATTATAAAGAGCACCTTATCTACTGGACTGATTTAAAAAATTCTACATTATCCCTAATAAAAATAGGCTGTATTTAATATGGGAAAGCATAAGGATCCGCTTGAAAATTTCTATAATCTAACCCAACGTGTGGAAAAAATCCTTATATCACGTAAGCTGCGGTAATTATTGACAATAGAGCAACATTAACATTATGTATTACAGTTTTACAGAGGACATATTTATCCACAGATAAGTTCGCTATACCATATGTCTTACTTTCACAGTAATGTCACAATAACAACTCTTTTGTGGTAACTGGTACTTCCGAAGCGAAGTTAGGGCAAGTTCTAGTTTTTATATAAAATTTTAATCTCACTGAACTCAGGGGAATATTGTAGCTTATGCGCTTAGTACATATAATGTAAGTGCACTTTACTATCTAACAGCACATTGCTGCTTACCATCAGGTGGGGTTGTGCTCAAGCATTAAGTTATAGAAAGTAAAAGGCGAGTATTGTACGTGTTAATAATACCCAAAAAATTCAACACATTTTTTCAGATTTCCTGATATATTTATTAAACTGGCAATACCAAATGTCTATACTGAAAATGAACCTTGGCTAATGTGCACATGTGAAATGTACTTCAGATTTTAGTAAGAAGCGAAAATATGGAGTTTGCACTTTTGATTGGTGCTCTACAAAACTGGAAAATATTAATGTATAAAAACAAAGTCTAGGTCTAAGATGCCATATTAAAATTAACAGATGTAAATAAAATTTATTTAAATACAAAATGATATAGTTATAAAATATACATTTTTATCATAGATTGTCTCTCAATAAAACATTTCAAATATACAAACTTCTTTTATCAAAACATTTTGCTTCAACCCGTTAATATGCCTCTACTGGGCAATTTTCTTCTCATACCTGAGGAGGCCTAGAGTCCACTATAATATGCTTTACATTATACTTATATTGTCTTGATCCCGCTAAGGGGCTGTAAGCAGTTGTTTTGTAAACAACAATATAGTTTATGTACAATAGTATATATCCATCTGACCCAAAACTAAACATTAGCTTGTATGATGATCAGACAATTGCATTTTATTTTAATCTACTGTTTACATATAGTGGTTACAGTTTTCAAAAACCTGTTGTTACATAATATGGTGAAGGCAAAATGAATAATTGTTTATAATGAAATTAGATAATTACACAATTTTGATCTATGCTGTCTTGGATCTTACAAAAACATATAACCATAACTATTTTACTACAATACTTTGTTACAATATTACATAGGTATCTGCTGATTATTTTGATGACACATAATTTTATAAGCTAAATAGATAGCCAACAAAGCTAAACAGTGGCAAGTGGTATCTTTCAGCTTTAATGTGATTGTTGGATTAAAAAGTAAATTACTCATGATTAGGAGCCAGTCAACTTTCTCAATTTGCTCATAATATTTTTTAAATAAACCACACCTGAGAAATCTACTATAAAAATTGTTAATGGTTAATTAAAACACCCTGTTTACTTAATTGAGTTAAAGCTTAGATTGTCTTAATTCATCTATATCAAATTTAGGACCATTAAAATTGAAATTATACAAATCTCCGGGCAGAAAGTTCATAAGAAACATGTGGGTGATAATTCCTGTTATTCCCCATATTTTATGCTTCTCAAATAAAAATATAGGCATTGGTATTTTATTATACATGATATAACCATGCGTGTTCGGGTTACACAAAGTTTCAATAGGAACAGTGAAAATTTCTTCAACTTCATCCACATTTGGTGTTAAGTGCTCAAATTGAAACTTTTTAATTTCTCCCACAACGGGGGTAATAATAAGGTCCTTATTTAAGCCTTGGAAGTTGGGCATAACAGCCCAAACATCCACTGAATCTCGGGATACTCCAATTTCTTCTTCAGTTTCTCTTAAAGCTGTATCAACTATGCTTTCGTTGCCATCCATTTTCCCGCCCGGAAATGACACTTGGCCACTGTGATTTTTTAAATTGGACGACCGTAGCGTGTATAAGATATGTACTTCCTCATTCCGTACACACATGGGAATCAACACTGACGCATTTTGTAAATTTTTAGTCGGCGAAGATTGACCAAAATTAGGCAATTCTTTCAAAGTCGCCACACATTTATCACGGAAAGTTTTCGATAATAATATTTGCGGAGAAAAGGACATTATTTCAGTGTCCTAAGTCGCGTCACGTGTATCACTTTTAACAGGTTTAAAGTTCACATTTTAAAATACGACATATATTATCTTGAAAATAATAAGAATATTTTTTAGTGTGTTATGGCATTTCATTTGACGTATGTCGTCTATCTTCAATGTCATTATCATAATGGCACGTTTCCACAATCGCCCATTCCCTTCCCCTTCACGCTTTGATGAAACCTTAATTACCTAGTTAACCTTGTGCCAACCGTGGCAAACAATATTGAAATATCAATAGTAAATTTGTAGTACGTATAAAAACCTCAGGTCATGAAAACAAAACCTTTGATATACAATATCGTTTTTTAACTGTTTGTTATCGTTTTCCGTATAAGGGCGTACTATGGTCTATGGGCGAAACTCTTACGAGTAAATTTTTAGCCCATTTTTTTGACTTGTACTGTTTGGTAAACAAAGACTTCGCTTAAAAATTCTATTGAATATCACTCATTTTCACTTAAACTTCTATTTATCCAATTCAAACTACATTGGTTTTATTGTTTTCGTCGTTCGATATGTTTATCTACCACAGAATAATTGAATTACGATGCATGTCTATATATAGTTCATATTCATGAATATATTAAAGTAAGTGTGCCAAAAATCCTAGATATTATTGTCACTTTGCGTCAAGTGGGATCAATTTCAAGAATTAACTGATTGTACGTAAACAAAACAAAAACCACTCGGGCAATTGTGTAAGTGCTGCTGAAGTCAGTAGAACTGAACTGGCAGCAGTGAAGTTATTTTGATTGACAGTAAGAATCAAAGAATGGTAGTTTTGGCAGAAAATCAGCTGAGCTGATTCTAAATTTCTAATATTCCCGTTCTATTATATAAAGTATAAACTCTGATTCTTAACAAACGGGAAAACGGGAAGCTATAGTAATAAATTCATTTTTATATGTATATCGGTTTATGTTTGGTTACGTTTTATATTCTGAAATTTTACGACTAAAGGTCGTCCTATTTCTAGTGTCCAACTGGCAAACAAAATAATTTCGCTTTACTGGCCAAGTTTAAAGTTACACTACTTCTATACAAAAGAAGATACACTGTCATTTTAAAATCACAAATCAAACATCAGTTCAATAACATAAATATAAAACTGGGTGATCGTTTCTTCATGTAATTTATATGATAAATATATCCAGTCATTATATTTGGAAAAATTAACCAGTGAGATGAGTGCGGCAGGTGCTTTTCAAAATTTATTTTCACTTGCGTGCCGTGAGCGGTGTGTAACGAATTTCAAAAATATTCGGGTGCCTAAACCAGGGAATAATCCGAAGGCATCAGCTGCGGTTCTGGTGCCTATGTGTCGGGTGAAGGATGTCACCTCATTATTGTACACAGTTCGATCGACAAGCCTAAGAACGAACAGTGGTCAAGTTTCCTTTCCTGGCGGGAAAACAGATAATGAAGAGTCACCTATACAAACAGCATTGCGAGAAACAGAGGAGGAAATAGGTCTCTCTTCATCAAAGATTGATATATGGGGCCACGGGCCCACTGTGCCTGGAAGGGATTACAAAATAATGATCACTCCAGTGATAGGCTGCATATCAGACTTGAGACAGGAAGACTTACAAATTAACATTAATGAAGTGATGGAAGTCTTCACCGTTCCCTTGGAAATGTTATGTGACCCAAAAAACCAGTATTATACTCAATTCAAAAATGGATTCATTTTACCAGTGTATGTAGCTGATGAGTATAAGATATGGGGTGTCACAGCATACATTACACACATGTTTTTGAGCTCCTTATTGCCAAAAGAAGTTTATACAAATGGCTGGATGAAGAAAAAAATTGTTATAAAAGAATGAAATTAAAACCCAACTTTGTTAAAGCAGTTTCTAGACCAAAAAATGACCCAAGAAAAGCTAGTAAACAGAACTACATCTGACATAAAAATGTTGATAATTTATTAAAACCCTGTTGGTATATATAAAACACTGTTTTTTCTCAAAATGTTTTTATTCAAAGTACAAAAGCTTGTCTATACAATGGCAATATTAAATTGACGCATTTAAGAATTGTAGTCTTAAATTGAGCAAAAACTTTAAACCTATTAGGCACAATTGAATATTTATATTTTGTTATTATTAAGCAAGGCACAATGCATAAATATAATTCAAAAGTTATTCAAATTACTTATCAAGAACATATGGCCTATCTTATCATGATAATAATTACTTAGTGGCCTAAGTAGTAGATATTAAATGATTTATAATTACTAGGCAATGAAAAAAAGTTTAAAGCTTAATAAGCAAAAAAAAAGAAAGGAAACGAAAATAAAACACAAATAAAAAAATAATAATATTTATCCAGGTTTATTCCTTATCATTTACATTAAAATCTAGTATTATTATTTATTTTTATACATTGTCCAATTGACACGCTGGTTTCTCGCCTTTATCTGTAGTTATCATAGAGCCACATTTATAATAAATTAAACCATCACAAGAAAATGATAAACACTGAAGAATTTAAAATTCAGTCAAAGTATAAAAAAATACCGCTATTTTAAATGTGGCTCCATGATAAGCGTAACTTATCTCCCATTTACATAGAAAATAACACAAATATCTATGGTTCATTGAGAAGATTGATATCAGGTGTACTAGACCATAGGTGGTCCAACTTAAAGCCTCGCTACCTAACCATGGAACATCCAATGTGTTAATGTATTTCGGAAAAATAATTGCAATAGTCCAAATCACTTACAATAAGTACACGAACTTATAACAAACTTATACCTTGAAACAAAGGTAACTTCGAGGCAGGCAAGAGCGCTCATAATCAGTTTAAAAAAAATGTTATTTCTGAACCATACAAGGCAGAGGCATTAAAATAAAAATGGCGGTGAAATTGTAACCTAAAACTTATCTAAAAGTCCAAAGAAATCAAATACTGTAAACCGATCTTACTACTATAATCTATAAATTGTGAATATAATACAAAAATATTTTCTGGTTGCCTATTCGTTGTGTTTGAACACTAAACTTATACTAAAACTGCATTAATTCTTTTGTCTATTGTTTTGTAATAATAACAATTCTGTGCCAGGACAATTGTCACCTCAGCAACTCTGCCTCTTTTAAAACATTTAATTACCTGTCATTCTGATAAATAAGTTCTCAAACATAACAAATAATGGCCACAATCAACTCGCCTCTTTAAAAAAAGTTAAAACTAACTGTTCCTGCCAAGAGGGTTAAGTTGTAAATAATTCAATTGCCGATAACTTGAAGAAAACAAGATTTAAAAAAACATTACATGCAAAGTTGAATTTCGGTTGCACCAAACCATAGACAATCTCAAAGATTTCAAATGTACCACTGTACTAACATTATTAAGTCATGAATTGGAAACAAACAGAGTTAAATAAAAAGTTAGAAGTTAAACGAACAAGTGACATTCAACTTCAATTGTATGTACTGAATGTCTTGACCTGTAGTAACCACATTAATTCTGCCACTGGTCTTAGAGGCGTTGATAGAAGTTTATGGAGCAAAGATCTTACAATAGGGCCCTCGGTACATAATTAGTGAAAGATAGGCGGGTATATTGTGAAGGGCATCATCCCGAGTGATCTGTAATCAGCTTAATGCCTATTGTACCAAGGCTCGGATTCGCTCGACGTCGTCAAATGCTTTATTCGGCGTTGTTGAGATCGTTCACGTCGATAGGAATGGACGTTGTGAACGTTGGTGTCTCCAACTCTTCATGCTTTTTCATTTTGAGTGCCTGGAAAACAAATTATTATATAAATTTCAAGCTTAATCCAGTTAAGAATCGGAACCATAACCTTTTATTGCACAGAAAATAATTTACATTTTCCTTTCCATCAAGAGGTTAGAAGAACATTATAACAATTTTCATGCTATTATAACTTATTTACATATTAGAAATCTTAGAAGAAACAAGTTATAACAAATTACCTAACACCTATAAACCATTTTTGTAAATTTTAAAACATTTTAATAAATTGTTGGTGTGTCATGTTTAGTAATTATGGGATCAGAGTACTCAAAAGCATTAGTTCAGTTAAACATTTAAAATCATATAATAATAACCACAACCTTGATAAACTCAACTCACACTCAATGCATATTTTGATAAGTGCCAAGTTAAAAATATTAGGTAACATATAAGTTTTTATTCAGATAGACTATATTAAATTGTCCGAATATCGTTTATATAGGCAAAAAATGACATTCCAAAACAGATAAAACAGAAATAGAATATAAAATCTGGCATTCAGTAATATACCTGTGATCTTATACTTCATTATTTTAATCTGTTAATGTAATTTAAAATATTAAATGCAAAATATTGCATTAAATATGGTCAATACAATAAATTACGTTATTGCACTTCTGTCTATCCAATAAAACCTCATTTAACAAAAAAAAACAATAAAAATACAATTAAAGATGTACATATTACAAAATGACCCTGTGATAATGCCTATGCAAAGTGTGAGATGATCGATTGTTGCTAATAAATAATTGGTTTAATAATAATGAGAGCATAAAATAACAAGCCTAGTCCGTAATAAAATATACATGAATGTAAAATTATATTTTCCAGTAGTTACAGAATATTAAAAAAATCTAAAT
>DWJZ01004971.1:0-14674 GCA_018249125.1 Asbolis capucinus
TAAAAATTTGTTAATGATCAATTATACTACAATGAAAAAGATGACTTCATGCTAATAGATTTCATAATTCTATAAGTATTTTCTTAATGTTACTTAGCAATAAATCAATATTCACCTACATTTATAATATGACGTCTACAGTCATAATTTTGAAATGTATATATAATATGTTTATAGTAGCAGAAAGTCGGGTAAGTCAATTTACTATTGCGTACATTCGCCATAATAAGAATTTCACAAGAATATCTCTCAGTCAAGATCTAACTTAAATCATAAAACAAAGTGAACAGATTCACATATGTACATAGGCATTTGTCAAGTCTTAGCGGTTTTAGAATTTTAATTAAATTTAATTTCATAGAATTCAATTTTAATTTTATGTCCATCATCAATCGACAAATTTATTTCAAAGTTAATGATAAATTCTACCGGAAACGTAATAACGAAAGTTAATGAAGTGAAACGACGTAGCTGATAGAACAAATAATTATAAGAATAAATCGAAAAACGAAATTTCTTCTGGCAGCGGAGTGTGTGAAATGAAGACATTTATACTGAATTTTGTAATCCTAATTCTATATTTAGGTAAGATATTTAAAAGCACTTTCAAAATTAGATTCTAGATTAGTTTTCAGGTTGTACTAATGTTGATTATATTATTCAGAACATTAAAAACATTATTCATATAACTTGTATCTTTTCTGGGTAATTTATACTGTATTATTCCATTATAACATACTGAACAATATTAAATTTTTCAGGTGCTGTTCTTTCGAGTCCAGCAAATAATGATAAACAGGCATCAGATGTCAAAAAAGAAGATAAATCTAATGCAACGGAGAAAAATAATGAAATAGAAGATGAAGGATGGGAATATGAAAACCAGACCGTAATAGATACCAGAAGAATCTTATATAGCAAGACTGTTATGAAAGGCAAAAGACCATACATGGTAAGTAGGAAATATGTTATATTAGACATGAAATATTAGACATGTACATATTGTTGATACTTGTAAGATGATGTTGATGGTCAGACAAAAAATTAGGTACCTTTTGGAGACAACCGATTCAGACAAATACGACGTGCAGGTCTCCCTCGCTTCCGGGGCCTCCTATCACTGGTTGGTAAAATTGTTTTTTAAAAGTATCTTTCTTTGTCAGGTTTATCTCCAATTAACAAAAGAATCAGCCAAAGCTCACAAATATCGTGGTTGGTTGTGTGGTGGAGTTATAGTTGATGCGTATTACGTGTTAACGTCAGCAGCCTGTGTAGAAGACGCTGACCATTTCTATGTCGTCTCGGGTACCACTAAATTCATAGACAGTTTCGACTATAAAAGTAATGAATGTGTTTGCAAACATCGACGAAAAGTTGTATGGAAATGTATTCCTAAAAGTAAGTATCAGGTTATTATTCGCATAAGAATAAACCATATTAAATGGACAAAATAAAAAAAAAATCAAATATGAAGATTTCGTTCTCTTTTAATGAATAAGCAGTAAAAGGACTTTATTGAAATCGTTGACTAACGCGAAGAATTGCATCAAAAACACACTAACAACGATACAATATCACATGGACACACGATACAATATGGACAGAAAAAATACGGACATAACAGGCCTTTTACCATAATAGTCATTGCAATCATTGTCATTCGTAATTTTACAGATTACAAGTTTGATTTTCAAGACAGCATCAAATGGTCTTCCAATGATATCGCTATTGTGAAAGTCAACAAGCCATTTAAGTTTGGTGTTTGCGAGAGTGGATGTGAGTTTCCTACCGCCCTAGTTTGCTATAACAACGTAAGCAGAGACCTTGAAAAAGCTGGAACCAAGGGCTATATTGCTGGTTGGGGAAGCGGAAGCAACTTTAGAGAGGTAAGATAGTACATTAATGTAATAGTGTACAAAAATTAGACGCACAGAGTAAAAAAATAAGTACTTACTAAGCAAAAACATACTTAGGAATCGTTGATTTTTCTTCATGAATGATTAAGAAGTTGTATTTCCGTTAGGGTGTGTATCGTGCTTCTTCGGGGCATATACCAGAAAATGCCAAATGTCTACAAGAAGCGAAGGTTTGTATAATGGACAATGAGCAATGTGCTAAAAAATGGGCACCAAGGTTCAGAAATATCATCAACCAGTATATGATATGCACCAAGGATGTCATGAAGAAACTCAGTGAAATATGTGATGTAAGATTTTTTGGAATTTTTATTTTTAGTAATTTAATTTCTGCTCAACAACTGAACACACATGCTAATAAAATTCAGAGAATATTAGAAATGTTGTAAGAATACTGAAAAAAATACTTGTATACTTGTGCCAAGATATTAATAAGTGCATATATTTTTAGCATCTTTTGATTTTTCAATCATAACATTTCAAATGTTTTGTTTAGAAAAAATATGCGAACTGCACCGACGTGGAGACGAAACGTTTTCTCGGGAGGGCAATAGAAGATGACGACCAGAGCATTGACTTGGGACGACATTTACGAAATCCAGATGATTATGCTGCACGGCGTTCTAGTCAGGGAGGATTTTGCGAGGTAATGTTAGCGAAGTGAAGAGCATCGTAAGAAATTCTCAAAATTTAAGGTTGTTTGTTAGAAAAAAGATGGGTATTTTGTTCGTTCAATAGTAAGTCATATGTTTTTAATACTTTACCCAGCTATTGTTTGTGAAACAATCGTTTAAGGGGGTGTTGATAATATATTGATTACAATTGGCCCTTCACAAATGAATGATTCATCAATACATGGATAGATAGACGGTGGAGAAGGCTTTACGCCGCCTCAATATTATCTTTTATGATATACTAGCTGTTCCCGGCACACCTTGTTGCGCATCAACTCATCATCCATGTTTTCGATTGATATATTTTTGACACCAAAACTTTTTCCAGAAAATTCTGAACAATGTTGCTAAGACGTGCTCACTCTCCTACCATTTCGGAGTTTATAAAGGACAACCAATGATTTTTATATATATACATAAATGTATGTATACATTTATGCTTTTCCAACATGATAAATTTTTCCGTTTTCCAGAACGATCACGGAGGACCTTTGATTGTAAAGTATCAGAATAAAGAGCGAGTGATTGGGGTCATATCGGCATGTAAGATCGACCCCAAGTCCCACAGTTGCCACGGGCCGTTCCTCTATACCAGCGTCTTCAAGAATCGCCAGTTTATATCTTGTGCTATTAATAAGGATGTAGAGTGAGTCTATAGAAATATAAAGTTTACTGACCATAAAATATAATCAAATTAGGAGAAGTTTATGTCCAATAGTGGGCGTGTAGATGTATCCAACAACATCAACAACAAGTAACAACACCATCCAACAACATCGGTTGGATAATAAATGTGAAAGTAAATCTGTGTGTTACCTTTTTACGCCTGAACTACTGAACCGATTTTTATGTAACTTGGTAATCAAATAGGATATAATTTGAGGCAGATCATTTCATGCACGAGATTTGGTGTTAATTGTGGAGGTGAAGGGCACGAGAGGAGTTTGAAGAGGAGATCAATAGAGAGGTGAAGAGGGAGCTGAACGTTGGGTGTACCACGCGGACATAGTCGCGGGATAAAGCTAGTTATTTATGTACTCCAATACACAGTGTCACTGGGAATAATTTTGTAGCTATGTGTCACATTGTTACGCAATGGGATCTTTCCAAATGTGACGGCGTGTATCAAAGAGAGTCCCTTTACTTAATTTAGTGTATCTCATTTTAGAGATAGCTGCCGACGTGTGTTCCGTACTGGGATCACTCACGAGGAATGGAATGTCGATTGGGAGGGCGTAGAGGAGTATATTTGATCATTTAAATAATTATAACTTAGTTCATGTATTTATTTAATGAATTTATTAGTATCATACAAAAAAAAACATGAAATACAGAGGTGCACTCAATGCTAAAAGCATTCTCTGCCAGTCAACATTGGTTCACATAAACAGATATTTTTTAAACTGGCTGACTGGCTTCAGTCCATTGATGGCCTACTACTGATATCTTCGCGCATACTACCGCGAAACACCAACGTGGCTTGGCCAATCCAAGTGACGGAAGTTTATGCCGCCCGTAGTCCTCTCACGTGGCTTAACGATTGCTATCTAACGAAAACAACCGGGACCGACGGCTTTACGTGCCCTCCGAAGCACGGAAGTGTTCATAAAATTTTTGCCCCTAGCGGTCGCCTATAGCGGATAACACCGACCGAAAATAGAACCAAGAGACGGTCTATTTTTTTAGGATGGTTTTTTTTTGTTATCTACTAATATCTATGCAGTATAAAGTTTCTACCAATGTAGGTACTACTATATATAATAGAAATATTTCGTAAAAGAAGATACGTGCTTACAGACGAATATATCTTTAAAAATATTCTTTTTCCAGGGATGACAAAGAAGAAAAAGACAGGTTTGTTACTTGAGTTTTACTGATAATATTCTGAATTTAAATTTTCGAAGGAATCTCTTAATTATGTTTCTTAATTTCAGCGATGAAGAAGAAGATTTGTTAAGATCAAAAACGTAGGTATTTGATAGTACCTATCTACTTTTAGTATTCTACCTACTCTACCCACTTTTAGTACTTATGTAGGTACATTGTTAAGTAAGATATGCTTAGGTTTGCTGTAGGTACGAAAACCGATGCTGATAGATATTAAAAGTTGCTTGCTAATACCACATGCTTCGGTAAAGGAAAACCTGCACTCCGGAGAGTTCATTCTGGTCTACATCCATTCTCCCCAGCTCAGCAGTGGGACAGTTATATATTGTAATGAAGAGACTTTAAAAGAATATCCACGATATTTTAGGGATAGTAAGAAGGTAAAAAGTAAAGACGGAGATGACTCTTCATCTGATAGTTCCTCTTCGAGCTCCGACGACGAACCTCAGAAAGGCGAAAAGAAGGAAATCAAAAGAGAAAAGAGTGACGACAAACCCAAAAGCAAAAAAAAGCACAAATCACATGACAAGCAAGATTCCGAGAACAGAGAGGCCGGGAAAAAGGAGAAGAGATCTAGTGAGAGCTCACGTCACGGTGAGAAGGAAGTCTTCTACCAGTCCAGCCGAGATGAGAATGTCAATGAGCCCAATGAAGACGAAAAATAGTTAATTATCATTAAACTTTGTTCTTTGTATTGTCAACTCTTGTTTTATTCTGATACTAACTGTGACCGTAACAACTAAAACAAAAGTGCCTCCAAATACGTTATAACGTCAGCTATATGTCAGTGAAAGTCCCATCAAAATCGGGCAAGCGTTCCAGAGACTAACCCGAACAAATAGATAGGCGAAAATTGTAAAAAATCATATTTTAATAGTTTTTACTCAAGAAAGAAACGTAAATTAATAACGCCCCTAATTATCGGCTAGTTGGCAGATACATGAGAACTTCTCTATTCACGTCGTGTGCAGCTAACCAAGTGCTGTCTGTAAGAATGTAAGCACCACTGTAAATTTAAACAAAAAAAATCCGGTAGCTACATTATTATTATAAAAATTTACTTTGGCGCTACATGAACTCTATAACAAGGTCCTTCTTGACACAGACCAGAAATATCTTGTCGTGTTTACACTGTTCAGAAAAATCCTCGTAAATGTTGAGGGTAGCCAGATATCTCCCCGCGTTCGCCGCGTTAATAGGGAGCTCGCTTGTGTCTGCCACAAAACTCTCTACGTTGTAGAGGATAAATACCCTCTGAGGATAAATACAGAGTAATTAAAATATAAATTTTATAATAAAAATAACCATCAAGATTTCATGGTGTTGCCATAAAATTAGGACCAAAAAATAATTGACATAAACCCAACTTTAATGGTATGGCCTAGAATACAAACAGGAATTCCATGCTAGCAAATCAGAGCGTCGTAAGAAGCGATAAATCTCAGTGTTAGCGGTGTATTTTGCGGTTGTATCACTTCCTAGCAAGCACGCAGCTAGGTGTTGGTAATGTCTATGAGTGGCGGCGACCACTTACCATCCAGAGAGCCGTTTGCAGCATAGTACTAGCCTAGTGGTTTAAACGTTGGTCTGTCTGGGAGGTCATGAGTTGAAATCAAGCGGTACTCAACTCAAAATTATGTGCGTATCAGAAGTTAACACCTACAGCTTCAATGGGGCACTGTTCAGGCAAGCTAAGTTGTTTTATATAGTCTGCATAAATGCTCTCCGCGTCTTCTAATTCATCACACAAATCGCAAATTTCCGTCGAAGTAACGAGTTCATAACGACCTGAGGTTTCTTTAACTTGCATTACTACCTGAAAGTAATTCATTTCTCTTACAAGCTTTTATTTAACTTGCAGTGTATGTTTGTATATCAGTATGTTAGTATATTTGTTTGTTACGGGTCAAATCTTGCAAGCTTAATTAGACCCACTTCCTCTTACACTCCAGAGCTGAAATTTTGCATACTGTTTCATTTCCGATGACAATGTATTTTTATGATAAAAATGATCTGCTGCTTTACTCAGGTTTGGCTCCAGACAAGAGAACTCCTTAACGGTGCACAATACAGATGTTAAATTTTATGTTTCTCCGTATTAGGGCCCTGTAGTTAAAGCTTGTGTTTTTAAATATTTTTAATAAAGCTTGTCATTTACTCCAATTTAGATCTCTCCTTATTGACAACCAGACTTATGACTTACCAGACAATTTAATTTATTCCTGAACCATAGTAGCCAACAGCTTAAGTTCTCGAACGGTATGACCTGGGTACAAATCCTGCTCGTACCTCTTATTCTCATAAAGTTATGTGCGTATGCACAAGTTAATTATCATTTGCTTAGGTAAATAACATAATGAGGAAACCTGCACTCCTTAAAATTCGTATTTATTCGTGAATTAGATACGTACTACAATTTTCCGATCCACAGTATTCAGTAACTTCAGGACCCCGGTCATGTATGTGGTGCTCTCGTTGTGTCTGTGTACCTCAATCTCTGATAAGTCCATAAACTCCTGACTGTTCTCGTCGGGGCACACGTACACTGGAGAATTCATGTTCAGGACGTATCCATCATCCTTTGACTAAATTATGTGGAAAATAGAACCCAACTAAACTTCAGTTTTACCCTAAGAATCGCCATACATACCTATAGATTTATATCTTAAAATTACTTAAGAATCATTATACATTTAGGAGATATTAGATTTTATGGAGTTGTATAAGAAGTAGACATTTATCATATGCAGTTGTATACAAAGTAGACAAATTTTACATATATGTAGGTAGTCCGTACAAATCTTGTAAACATTCTTTGCGTCAGATCAATACAGGTTGATTTTTACGTTATTTTGTTCGTACAGACGACAAAAACTGACTAAGAATACCAACTGTTACGCATTTTAATGTGTTAAATATGCATTTAATGCAAAATAAAACAATTACTCTCCCTCGTATTGTTTACCTCCTATTTTTAACTGAATTATTTGGTCGTACAGTTAGACAGTCGTACACTTACTTTTAATAACTATTTATTTTTATTATTTTCCAACCAAAGGTTGTCTGGAAGAGATTTATAGATATCGCTCTTTTAGCGATAAGGCCGCCTATTGTACTATTAATTTCATATTTTATTTATTTTAAAATTATTGTGTACAATGAAGAAAATTTGTTGCTGTTGTACTTGTTAGGCATGTTGTAAACGTACATGAGACATTAAAGGCGTCGTTATATCGTTATATCGTCGTAAATCGTTGATCTATTTTTTTTTTAAACATAAACAGTCATTTACTAATATACATATTAGGAGATAGTCAATATCACTATATTTTTACAACTTACCACTCCATCCTGGCAAATATTACAACTAACCAAGCAAAAAAACAGTATCAATAGTGTGTTTTCATAATGGATCTCCGAACAAGGAATACATACAAACATTTTATTTATATTAGCGAGTCTTGCGTGTGTTATGTACTATGTGCGATAACTGTCAATGTTTTTACACGTAACATGTCATATTGAATGACATTCATACTTACAAAGTAATTGCTATAATAATTGTAGGTACCTACAAATATGATGAAAATGATTTTGATTGTTTGTTTGTTTGAAGAGAATAGACTCCGAAACCACTGGGCCGAATTTAAAAAAAAATACCATAAGAATATTTTTTTACCTTAGATAAGTTAACGTTTGATTACGATCACACCTGATGGTAAGTGGCGATGTAGTCTTCGATGGTAAAGCGCATTAACTTAATACAAGTGTATTCACTCTTGACTTAAGAACATTTACAATGTAATCGAACGGGAATACCGAAGCGGGCAACTTATTTCAATCCTTCGCGGTACGAGTGATAAAAGACGAGGCAAAGCGCGTCGTTCGTATCCTATCCTAAGTTATCCCTGATGAACTGATGTTATAAAATATATTCAAAAACGTTAACGGTCCCTAGGCATAAAAACTTCCGATAGTGTAACCCAACGTATGAGAAAATCCCGAAAATAATTCCTTATAGCGCATTCTGCAGAGGACATCAATATGTACAAATAAGTCCACAATATGCGTGTACTTTGTTCTGGTAACTAGTTCTTTCGAAAGGAAGTTAGGCGGCATTTTCTAGTATTAAATAAAAGAATATGATAAAAAATATGGCGCCTTTCCGATATAACCGTTATTCCCATGCATTTTTAAATCCGCTTTTGGCGTGAATTATAACAGAAAACGCATTATGTTAAGCTCAATACAGAATGCATCAAGACATAGTAGCTTGCCTCACGAAAAGGTAATACAAGTAATAATATAAATAATAATATTTATAATATGATTCGTATCTTTCCGCAAAGTCCCACCATCAAACAACTGACTTTTGTCCCTCTTTACATCCTCTTCAGGCAAAATGGGATTGGGTTTGTATTCGGCAATAAAACACTTCAAATGTATTTATTGTACACCATTCAAATAGCCAAAGGGGAATTGTATTTTTTCAGTACCCAATCACAGTACTCAAAGTGATCTTAGAATAAAACATTGTATACAAAAATAGAATTTATTGTATTCACTTTCAAATCCTAAGGACAATAAATCACAACATTCAGTTTCATTTATTCAGTATTATTTTACGTAAATACTTAACAAAACAAAAAAGGCGTAGGAAAGGAAGCGAAAAGAAAAAAAGCAAGTGTTAAATAAATTTATTAAAAAAAAATACAAAACAAAAAATCATCCACGCTCGCTACCCAACTTTACAAGATTACAAAAAATATACAGCAGAAGATAACAAGTTAGTTTATATACATAAATAAAAATTATAATATGCAGTGCTTAATAAACTCAACAGATGGCGCTAGTGTTCGAAACCTAACCAAAAACTAGTTTAATAAAATCCTTATATTATAAATTGAACCAGAAGTTATTGTATAACGTTTAAGTCGATTATAACCATTTCATTACAAATTCTTTTAATACAACTATTCTTGTATACAGTCTTCGCCTAAAATTGAAATAAACCTTAGCTGTATTATTAAAACTTACATGTGAATCATGCGTTCTAATAAATAATAAATTTTGTAAATATTAAAATATATTTATCTCGTTTATCTTTTTTCTCTTTCTTTTATCTCATCATCATTTCTTTTAATGTTTTAAAGAAAATGTGATTTATAAGATAAGGTAGTGTTTCTAAATAAACACAATCGAAAAAGAAAAAACATTTATTTTAAACTTCTTTTTTTAGTAATTTTTTTTATGCGCAATTTCATTTTCAACGTTATCCAGTTATTTTTAATTTACTTAATTTTATTTTATACTCATTTTAATTAACCTGTAATTGTGGACCTAAACGCCATACAACACTTTTCAAACTAACTAAAAATTTCGAAAAATACATCAATACAAATACAGTTTCTGTTATACAAAATACATCTATATTCAATTATACATTCTAAGAGACCAATACACCGCGAACGCGACTCCTCAAACCTACATAGTATATAATTTAAATATCATCTTATGCCAACAATATATTACTTTTAAAGTCTCAAATTACACCATAACTTAATACTGAAAAAGTAACTTTGACATAAAAACTATACTCTCCAAATATTTATACCAACTTACACCCACGATATGTTAAAATTAGCTCAAAATTCCGACACATCAATAAATAACTACTCACATGAGAATAATCTGTAACCAGAATCAGTAATCTACTTAAAAAAATATCGTATGTACTCAAGTTGGCACAAATATACTACTATAGGAAGGAAGCTGGGCCACAAATGTTGTAAAATTTAAAATAAATAACTCTTACGCTAATCAAATCCAATCAATTAATCGCTAAAAAGAAATATTTGGGGCCCAGTTTCTGACAAGCACCTTAAAAGTTTCTAACCGTTGTTTAATACCACTACACTACTAAATACTAAAAATATATAGCTTCTTCATTCGTTACATATATGGAAGAGTTAAAAACGCGACGACAAACGCTCTAGACAAACGCCCGTTCACGACTAACATTAGACTAGAGAAACAACTAAACGCTCATAGACAATATATTAACTTTTAAAAAATAGAATATAAACATATCTCACTCGTGCTCCCAGACCCGTGCCGGTACCGAAAAAAATAAAAAAAAAACCGTCGAGCGATACGCGTTCGAATCGAAAAACTAAAATCGCTACCGCTACAACTACGGTTCAAAAGCAATATTTTGTGCAAAGAAGCGTTTCCGAAACTCGACAAGAACACAAGTGGGTAAGTAAAATAATGCAAATGCACGGACCGGCAAAGGAAAATCGTCCTTAAACCTAAAAAAATTGTGTCGGAATGCGACTGACCCGACCGAGTGCGTAAAGCGGGTATAAATTATGCGTGTTTAATAAAAGGTGTTCGTTAATAAAATGTTGAACTCGCGGCGTTGATAATATCGGTAGTCGGGAATCAGTGTACCTGAAATAAACAAGAGTTATACTATAGTGCACTTCCGTACATATAATTCAATTCTCATATTCGTTTTTAGAATAGCCAAATGAGAACAGTAAAGATAATTAATAAATAAGGCTTTTTACAATATTTAGAAACACTACCTTTAATTATAGATCCCTAATACAAAGCAATACACAAAAGTTCATAACTGTATTGTTAATGTTAACCATTGAGGCGTTCCCTTCTCTGGACTCTGGAGTCAATTCTGAACGTAGTATAAGGCCATGTTTATCATAAAAATCCATTGTCATCGGGATGGAAGACTTATGGAAAATTTCAGCTCCATATTGAAAGAGGAAGTTAGTCTAATTAAGCTTGTAAGATTTGAACCGAACACTTTACAAACATATTAATATACAAACATACATTGCAAGTTTGCAAATAAAAGCTTGTTAAAACAATATGTATTTATCTTCTTTTATTACCTTTCCAGAACTACTTGTTCCATTTATTCTACCACTGCACCAAGTTGCAGTAAAATTGGTTCAGGTATTCGGTTCGGGCTGAACAAAGTAACAGACATATAACTTTGGCATGTCAATAAGGATAATTTACCTCTGGTATAGGTACAGGAGAGACGTCGACCTCAGCGGGCGGTGCGCGCGGCTGACGCGGCGGCGCGGGCTCCACGCACAGCAGGCGCGGCTTATCGTCCTTGGCCTCCTCCGCGTCCCCGGTCCCACCGCTGCCACCGACCGACATCTCCGACAACGCTGATATAACGCTCTCCATGTTTAGCGTGGGCTGGGAGTCGCCTTCACCCTGGAAAGGGAGTAACCCAAAATTGTACCTCTATTTTGGCTATTTTGGCATCGAGGTGATAAAATCCACGTCTTCGACCAAGAATGTAATACATATCACCTCCGAAGGAACTTTAAGAAATGAAATAACCAAAAAGGTTTTCTTAAGTTTAACTTAAATACATTTAACGTTCAACTTAATTTTACCAATGTACCTACCAAATTAATAAAATTGAGGATTTTGTGGAACGTATTTAAGTGTTGGCTGTTTGAAACGAACTAAACTAAGTATTTGTTTTTACCTAGAATAAGTTAATGCTTAATATTGATCCCAACTGATGGCAAGTGGAGATGTGTCTAAGATGTTGGACGCACTAACTTAAAAAATGCCTATTCACTCTTCTCTTGAAGACTCTCACATCTGTAAGCGGGAACACCGAAGCAAGCTTATTCCATTGCTTACGCGTACACGTACGCATAATAAGGACGAGGACAATCGCGACGGTTTGTGTTGAGACACATTAACGTCGCTAACCCGACGTCTAGTTGTATTATAGCTCAACGGTCCACTTTTAGCATTTACTATCTATATGCCAGTCTTTATCACAGACCTTTTGATGTTTGATACATGATTTCATTAAGTCAACCAATAAATATTTACAGAAAATTTAAGAAACTAAATTTCACACCACTTTTAGTAACATAAAAACTTGTTATAATAATGTGCTTATAGATCACATGACAATAAAATATTACAGCTTGGCGGATTATCAAGATCTGATGTAATAGAGCAGGTTATGCAACATCGGTGTGTTAGATAGGTAGCAACAATTTACTTTACCTATTAAATTTGTTTTCAAACATCATGTTAGTATAAGTTTTAATGAAATATTCCTACCTTTTGGGGTCCCGGCTTGAAGAAATGGAGATAGCAGAAACCACGGAATCCCTGAAAGATTAAAAATATTATAAATGAGCCATTTAATATACGGCAAAATAGAATAAATTAATAATTTACAAGTCTGTATCTTAATCAGCTTCAGCCCATCAATGGCCTATTACTTCAAACAAACACTCCACTATACTTTTTCAATGCGGATCGGTAAATATTAATCTATTAATATTAAAAAGAAAATCAAATAATTTTTATCACAAATAAAATAATTACCTACTTTTATTTAATGTTTCTTATACCACATTAAACCAGAATCTCAAAAAAAATTACACCTATTACCTATTCAGTAATATATGTATATTTGCAGTATAAATGCCCTTTGATAGATTTTAATTTGCAGTTTAATAATAATAATTACCTTCCACACCATGATCTGAGGTTTGACTCCACGTTCAAACAGAGCTCGTTTTAAATCTCGCACTCTCATGTTCGGGCCTATGTTAGAAATCTGAAAAAAGACATCCAAACACTCCTGAATCAATCAAAGACAAGCAACTATAAATTAATGTATTATCTTTTAATCTTTCATTATTTATTCTTTCTTTAATTTCGCGACTAATTATATGTACGTTCTGCTTGCCTTGACGTCACAATATGGCGACAAAGTATTCCTATTCAAAGTGTAAATTTTGAATTTATATTTTTTTCATTTACATTAATGTAGCAATACGTGAAAAGGAGGTAGAGACAATAATCTTCGAAAATTGCATTCTGTAACACTTGGACACTGCCCTAAAAGGTCGTATTCTTTTTTTAACTTCTATTTATTTAAATAGATCGATGGATTACGTATGGATAGATCACCTTAACAGAGAAGTCGACGACCGGCCTGGGTCGTTTGGGCCGACGAGGCTTCTCCTCACGCGGCTCGCGGGCTTCCTTATCCTTAGGCGCCTTAGCGCTGTTTCGGCGGCGCGTCCAGCGACGGGGTTTCCCAGGTTTGGCGTCTTCACCCTCTGTTGTGTTGCCACCCTAGATATATAATAATCAATGTTACTGTATGGAACTACAAACTTAATGAACTATGGAGTAACATGGATTATATCCATATAACTTTAAACGACATTCAATAGTATTTGCACTTTTGACAGACTGTATTTCATTGAAAATTCTTCGTACTGAGACTCACAAAAATATTTTAAAGCATTAAGATTGTAACTTTCAGATTTTGTAGCTTGTTATTACGCAAATATCCCGAATCTGTTGATAATCTAGTTGTGGGGTTCACCGAAACCAATCAAATTTTAAAAGTGGGCTATCAGCAAAATGAGTTTGTGAACAAGTGAAGATTGTGAATCAGGATAACCAATTGATACTTAATAATAACGCAAATCTAGGGCAAAGCCGCAGGAATAACTAGGATTATTAAAGGCCTATTATCTGCAAAAACAGATAAAAACTAATTTTGTTTTATACATACGACACGATAACACTATATTTCAGATGATTAAATATAGTGTAAGATTTAAATGAAAGAATGCATACAAATCTGTTTCTTTTACGAATCTTAATCAAAATTTGAATATAAATAATAAAAACAATAAAAAAAAATTACTCATATAGGTCGATTGGACCAGAAACTGCCATAAATATCCCTATCATCTAGTCCATATATCCTTATAATCTAGTCTAGTGAGCTACGTAAGTTCTGACCTCTCCCTCACTCTGGCTCTTGTGCGAGCGAGTGCGACGCCGCACGCGACGGCCGCGCATCGACGCGCGCTCCTCCACGTCAGTGTCAACCTCCTTCAGCGTGCAGTCTCGACCAGCGCTGTCGAGAATTATATTTTTGAATTGATATTCAAAAAAGAATTTGATATTCAAAAGCGATGCTCACATCAAGTCATGTCAACCTTTATTACTAATACTCCGGTAATCGACTTAAGTTAAAAAGGATTAAGCGAAATTTAAAACAAACATTTTAATTGCTAACTCAAACAACAAATATCATAGAATGAGATTTTAGATAACATCGCTCAAGAATATACTAGATGTCGCCTCCCATAGAAATTT
>DWJZ01004972.1:0-14672 GCA_018249125.1 Asbolis capucinus
GATCATCAGACAACAGATACACATACATATATATTTTTAAATACATACTTATATAGATATTTACATCCAGACACACAGAACAAATATTCCTGCTCATCACAGAAAAGTTTGACCCGGGTGGGAATCGAACCCACGACCTCCGGTGCCTTATACGTACATAATTTTTCCAACCCATAATAGCCCACTACTGGGCTCGGTTCTCCACTCACAATGTGAAAGGCGCAGGCAAGGTCCATCATGCTGGCCGAGTAAGGTTTGGTGGACTTCACCCACCTTCGAGAACTTCATGGAGAACTCTCAAGAGAGCAGGTTTCTCCACGATGTCTTCCTTCACCGTAACAAGTGATAATCAACTTCTGATACGCACATCGCTTTGAAAATTTGAGCGGCCCGAATTTGAGTACTGAGGTTTATTCTAAACTAGCTATTCTATAAATTTTCACCCGCGTTAAATTGTGGAAAAAAAATACAAAACTCCCGAAAAACATAATTTTCTACTACTTTGTATCATTCCTGACCATAATCTATCTCTGTGCCAAGTATCACTCATATCCGTTCAGTAGTTATTGCGTGAAGGAGTCACAAACATACATCCGTCCTCACAAACTTTCCCATTAATAATATTAGTAGGGTTAGCAGAATAGCACGCCGTACTTTTATAAATTATCGTATGTTAATGAATGCTAAGGATAGATAAAAACTCCAAACTAAGTAAAACATTTTCATACGTTTCGCTTCATTATTTGCGCGTTTCTAGAATACCTTGGTTAAGTGCCAACACTAATGTCTATGTAGAGCAAATTGTTTAACTATTCTAGTATACTTTACATTATAACGGTATCGATATACCTGTTTTATTCATTAACGATTACGGCACTCAGAATCGTTAACTGTTGCTTAAATCGGTCTGTACTACAGATACAATTTTTATAATAAGGAGCGATTTAAGTGAACATTAGAGACTCTGAGTGCAGCAGATAGTGTTTGGTAGTTGTAAGTCGGTTGTAATTGTTGTAATTGTAATTGATAGTTTTATAAATTGAATAAATTTGCGAATGATAATTGATACTTTTAAAATAAATTATTTCGCGAGCTGTTGTTATGTATGGATAGTTTTATAAATTTCATTAATTGTTGAATATTAATTGATAGTTTATAATTAAATTAATTTGCGAGTTGTAATTTGCGATTTAATCTTTTAATCGTTTGGCACGACAATCTTAGCGTGATTATGAACTTTGTACTTGGTTCGAGATATCGTTCAGTTGTAACATTCAAATTTTTTGAACGCGTTTAAGATTTAATTTATACTATAAGAAAATATATTTTAAAATATTAACTTACGATATTCCTACAATTAGCCTTCTAGTATATTCTGATATAAAAAAATCTGGCATTTGTCGAGGCAAGAGTGGACGGGAATGGCACAATAACGATACAATTTGTCGAATTAATTGTTGTGTAATTTTATAAACTACATTTGTTGATACCTACGGTCGATAGGTTTTATTTTTTGCCCTAGACGTGGATCCTTTTTTTTGGTTTCGAGAGAGAAATCTTCGGAAAATACCGGAACATAGGTTCAGGTTATATGGGATTTCTACCTACCAAAACCCCCCCGGGCAGCCGTCCGACGCATATGCGGAAACTTCGGGATCTTATATGAACACACCGGTGCCTCCTCTGAGACACAACGCCTAGTAGATGTGCAGTAAACATACTTATTAATTTTACTTACTAAATAAATTTATATTTAAAATACATTGTACACCTGAAACAGTTCTTGATAACCAATAAAACCAGAGTTACTTATCATTCCACGCTTGTATTTATTTTATTGCTGCTATAAAAAGAGATCAATTTGAAATTCATCATATATAAGCTTAAAACTAAAGATAAAGTCATTGTGCGCGGACAGCATATATATAGTAAATTTCGCAAAGGTTATTCAACCGAAGAAAACTAAATTTTTAACAGATTATTACGAACTTTTAGCGACAAATGAACTGTGACTCACAAGCGAAATATCCTTTCCGAGTACCATGCGTGACACCGCAAGTAAAATAATAAAAATCGCGTTCTGAATCCACAATTACGGTTAAGCAGTAGAATTTTTGTAAATGTAGAGAAAAAAACAATACGTTAGGTGCCATATAAATTGTCTTAGTACAATATAATGGTCGCTTTGAACCATCTGTCAAACTGGACGCGCGATATTTTATAACTCGTCGCAGCACGTGGTTTTGGTTGGATTAAAAGTTAATCTTTCTCTTTCGGTGCAAATTCGATCTAGAATTTTTACCATACAAACTTGACGATTGTGTATGGTAAATATTCTAGTATAAAATAAACTTATAATACTGTGACATATCATAGTTATATGAATAGTCATTAAAATCAATCCAAATTCGTACATTTATTAAGGAAATTATTACATACAAAATTATTATTTTTAATGTATAATTTACTATTTTAGGCTATAGTAGCCATATATAGGATTGCTTAATAACGAAGTTAATAAAAAAATAAAATAATCCCTTTTAAAATCACAAGACTCGTCCAAGACGGAACGGTAGATATTAAATAAAGGTATACTAGTGTAACCCTTACAAATATTATGTCTGTCTGTCTTCTTGTTTGTTACACTTTCACTCCTAAAACACTGAACTAATGTCGATAAAAATTGGTACAGAGATAGACTTGAGAAAGAAACATAAATTATTTTATTGCAAAACTTCTTGAAGAATTTGAAATATCAGGTGAAAGGTTATATGGAAGTCATCGACGTGAAACGATTAATAAATATATTTATGTTGTATAAGGAATAAATAAATATTTGTACTAACTAGTAGGAATGAAAACTACCCCAAGGGGACATAGTACACGAGAAGTCCCTGATACGAAGCACACGAGTGTACTCAAAAATAAATACAAAAATCAAAACTTAAATTGCAAAAAACCGTTCGTGTAATAAACAGACATACCAACACCTGTTCCAATTCAATATTTATTAATTATACAACGCACACATGGAATACCAATCGGTGATTGGTCGAACGTCCTCTATGCGACGCGCATTTCGAATGCAGTCAATAGCGTCACGATCAAGATTTCTTGTCCCCGATCTAGAAACAAACGCTTTGACACTTTGCGCAACTCGACGGATATTGATACTTATTGTTTGAGCTAATTTTAGAATGACAGTTGATATCAATATCAATGCATAAGTTGCCCGTGTCGGTGTTCCCGTTCGATTAAAATTTTTTTTTTCATTGTACTGTCTATAACCCATATATGTAATGCTAAGATGATGAAATATATATATTCTTTCTTTCTTTGTTTCTTTCTACATGTCTTCAAGTCAAGGGTGAATTGGCTTCTACACAGTGCGCTTTACCATCGAAGACTTCATCGCCACTTACCATCAGACGGGATCATAGTGAAGCGCTAACTAAAAAAATCCATGAATGGCCCGATATTGAGCATGAGGACCAGTGCATAATCCTCTATGGTGCTCTGATGTGGATTTGAGGTGTTAGGGTCCAACCAGGTGCCCAAAATTTGTTTGCTACTCAAGGCCTCCGACAAGGCCTGTCGATTGCCATCTGACGGTCACAGTTAGACTCGACGTCTTTACGAAAGTTAAGAAAAACGTAATTATCAGTGCATTTATTAGAACATTGAATCCAAATTATTGCAAAAAAATCTATAAATTACATGTTCAATCAAAATTACAACTTTATACTAATAATATAACTGTGATTGGGTCAATTCTGTACATTAAATGTTTTTTGAAAATCTTGATGCAGGAAGGCTTTTTCATTGATATAGAGACCAGAACATTATTTTTTTGGATATATTGTCTATCTGTTCGAGCTTCACGCAAAAACCATTGGACGGATTTAAATTAATATTGTGCATAATCGAAGTTTAAAACTCAAGAATGGTTATAGGATAGGCTTTATCCCATGAAATGTCTTTGATCCCGCAGGATAACAGAACACTCTTAAAACTGAACAACTTTTCTTCCGAAGTGAAGCCAGAACAATTTCTAGATTATTTATAAAACGGTTAAAAACAAAGAAGTAAATGGTCCAAAAAAGTATCTTCTTAAATTCACTCAACCACATTGTGATTCTAGACATGTTACATGGAAACTAATACATGTGCTTAGCGGTACATTCCAAGAGGGCCCGGTGCCAAACACGCCCGTAACTACTGCCGTATTTGGATCATAAAGACGAAAACCGAAGAGTACGACAGTTAACTGTTATCATTTGCTTCTACGGCTATCTAAATTATTATATTTGGTTGATGCGTAAAATAATGACGTTTGGTTGAAGGAATTTTGTTATATTTTAATGAGTAAATTCGTGCTTGGAATTTGCTGAACGTATTCTGGTTTTCAGCTACAGTGGATAATTGTACATATGTTTGTGTTTGATTTGGATTTTAAGAAATTTTTTCAAGGAAACAGTTAAGGAGATATTGCACGGGGCTACATCGGACTTCATGTTCATATAGAAAGGTATATAAAAGTGAAATATTGTGTTATATGGACTATAATGGCGACCATTACAAAAATTCTGTACCTCAGTCTTATTACTTTCAGTTACATTACATTCTGTGAGTCACATTAGGCCATAGACTATCTTTTGCTTGAATTTTTGAGTTAATGAACTTTGTAAATGTAAAAAAAATTAAATAAAAAAAAACAAAAATACCAAACACCAAAAAATCTCGTTGTTTTCTAAATAGGTGCTTGAGAGACAGTATCCTTTTTGTTTTCGCTCTTCCTATTTGGTCAGCAATTTATTGGTGATGTTTTTGGCACTTTTGATGCCTCAAAATAACTAAGCTACAGGTATGTGGATTTTCAACATCTTCCATAGCTATTTTCATAAAATTACCGTTGTTTCATATAAAGGTGGCGTGGTACATGTTTTTATCTTATAAACACGAAAACTAGCAGATGGTAAGATCACCGCCCGTGGACATTAAGAACACCAGCTTCACCATAATTTTATTTTAGAGAGGAATACTAGCAAAACGTTATCAGTAGGAAGTTTTGGCAGATTTTGGGACAACTATTTTAGGTAATACGACAGTTAAGGTCCCGCGGCGAGTCACAGCAGAGCGGTACTTTTATTCCGTCTACGATACTCATCACAGACGTGAGTGTTGTTCATAAGTGCACGGTATATATCTATGAATGTCTTTATTACTGTGTTTTAGTCATTTGGAAGATTTTCTCATAATCATTGTCCCCAAAACGAGTGTTTGCGCCGTCAAAGCTTTTGTCTAATCGCTCTTGACTGCGCACACGTGTTTCATATATGCATCGCGTTTTTAAAATATAACTGCTTTGAATATAATTTATTACGTTTTTTACAAAATTGGAACCATCATTTCCATTACTATACATAATATTCCATAGTCCGAATATTATTCTTCAATACTATATAAAATAAACTTAAAAATATATCAGTTACCTATTTACTTGTTACCAATTAACTTGAACCGAATCCGGTGGCTTGGTTCGATTGTAAGCAATCGAAAAATTAAAGCAACAACGAGCGCGATCGGTAGGAGAATAGGTGACCGTAGAGGTTAAAAATATTCGATAGCGCTTCCGTGCTTCGAAGGGCACGTAAAGATACCGATTTCGGTTGTTATCGTTACACAGCGATCGTTGAGCCATGTTGGTTGCCTTGGGGTGGCTTTAAAACGAATTTAAGCCACTAACCTCTTCAGCAATCCGCAATAACGCCGGTGAAGTACACTCTAGACCTTCACAATATGACAATAGACCCGTGCTCGGTAGTAGACCATCAATGGGTTGACGCCACCTGTTAACATTTTCAGTCCACCCATCCATAATTTAGGTTCTAGAAGTTCTATGTAATATAGACTCCTTCAGACACTATAGCCAGTGCTGAGCCATCTAAACCCAGATGCCTGCTATTTTCTTCAGCTCGTCAATCCACCTGGTCGCACACTTACGTTTCCTATATTGTTACTAAGAGTTTCCAAGCATTTTCTTCTGTCCAAGTTATATAACGTAATTTGAAAACAAATAAAAACGTACATTTATAGTTGCATAGCTTAGTAATTTATTCCAAACACATTGAATCCAGAATTTTATGCACCGTATCAGTAATTCATTTCAAGTAAAAAATGCATTCCGAGAAAACAGAGATTGCATCGATTGAATAATGCGATTATTCTGATTTTGATATTCTAAATGGAATTGAAAGAGATTTGGAAGGCGATATTGTGGAAGTTTGCCAAATTCACACGAGATTTTATAGGGGAAAATAAAAAGACTTGTGGTTTTACAACTTTCCAACCACTACAGTCCAGATACTAGGCCTCACTAGTCTTTACTAGGCCTCCCTAGACTTAACTAGGCCTCGCTAGTCTTTACTAGGTCTCACTAGTCTTTACTAGATTTCACTGGTCTTTACTAGGCCTCACTAGTCTTTACTAGGTCTCACTAGTCTTTACGAGGTTTCCCCAGTCTTTACTAGGCCTCACTGGTCTTTACTAGGCTTCACTAATCTTTACTAGGTCTCACTAGTCTTTACTAGGCCTCACTAGTCTTTACTAAACAGCAGTCCAGCTGGGACCATGATCCATGCAACTTGGCCGAAATATCGGCGTGAAAAACCTACATATATCGCGATTAGCCGTAACATAGCATATAAGTAAAGAATTCTTTGTTTCCTTACCTGGTTCTCGAAATCTAAATTTAAACAATGAATAAAAACTTTACCACTTTATACAAAGCAATTGAAGTTTTGGTAGCAATGCTTATTGTAACTTCAAAGAAATAAAATATATTCCAAAAGACTGTCCTGATGACTGTTGTTTCCATTAATACATTCAGCAATATTAGTACGAGGAAAACCTAAATCGTTACAATTGGTATTGCATCGTAGAAAACCCATAGGATAATCTTAGAAGGAAGATCATTAAAAAATTTTAACATGTACGACAGTAACAATAATTGCTTAAATTTTCCCCACACCTTATTTTCCAAACGGCAAAATGATATATAACTACGATATTAATCGTTACAAGGATAATGACTTTATTATTCTTTGGTTTCTACAACAACTGCAATATGGCTGCAATACTTTAATGACTAACTGACCATGGCCATTTATGACTGAGGAGAACTGAACTACGCTGTTCCAGAATGGGCGGGATAATGAAATGTTAAACTCTAGAGCAGGGTGCTAAACTCATAATTATAAAAATATGGCTGACGGAATCTCACTGTAACAGTCCGCTTGAACTCCTAATCTGATGAAGGCTAAGAAGGTGAATAGTACCGAAGCGGAGAATCTTCTATTAACTACTGACCAATTTACACCAAACACGATACCGTATCAACTAAAGCTTAATCAGTAAAACAAGGCTTAAATAAATTTGGCGTAAAAGTACTTAAAGACAGATTAAACGCAAACAACAAATCTGAACCAAATACAGTTAGGTAATTTCACTCAAGTGTTTTTGCGGCGTAATACTGTATAAATACAAACAAGGCTGAACTGAAAACCGAGACTGATAAATTTGACCTAATAATAATACTTGTAGCATTAGAGTACTCAAAATCCGATTTAAACGGCGATAGAACAACCACATCCTTATAGGGCGTAAGACAAATGTTTTATCACATTCGTTAGCGTATCAATAATTCATAGGCGGGTATGTTATGCGCACCGAAGACCGTTACTTGGAACCTTACAACGTTCATTAGTAGTTCTGCCGCGGTTGGCAAAACCGCTTTGGCAAAACCGCTCCGCTATAGCACTCCATATAAACGGCTTTGTTTTACTAGAAGAGCCATATATCCTGTATTCATCTGTGTAAATCGGTAATGTAACAAATTTTGGTGAAATGATCTGGATGAAAGTCAATTGGGTGAAGTATGTAAGCTCGCTTCAACTCAATAATAGCCGAAGACGTCAGACGTAGCTTAAAAACTGCTATACATATATCTAATGATACCACCTCACATCGACGATATTTCATGCCCTTTGGAGTACGGAAGCAAGATTGTTTTCTACTTATGGTCACTTGTTTAGATCTTCTTCGCTTGCTTGCTTCTTACTTCTTACAGTAAAAGGAATCTGGATATAAAACCTTCAGGAAAAGGCGCAACAAAAAATCTAAGTTTCAAATGCTAAATTATTTTTTGCGACATATTTAGTATCCTGATTAGGTATACAAATATATACAATTCCCATTTCTCTATGTACGTATATAAACAAACAATAAAATCATCATGAGTTAAATTGACTATAATACACAAGACCACACAAGAAGCTAGAAACATCCCATTGTTTAGTCAAAATTAGGCTAAAAACAGCCGACAATACAGCTTTTTAATTTAATTTGTAATTTATGATCCTTTGAAACTGTAAATTTCCGTAAAGATAAAACCTAATTTTATTATCTGGAGAATGAGCTCTTAACACAAACTTCAAGTAGTTGAATATTATATCCCTTTCTATAGGGGACAATCAGTCAAAGAAACAGATGAGTCATCTGATGGTGTTCACCGCCGGTCATAGGCATTGGCAGTACCAAACTGAGGTGTCACTAACGCATTGCCTGCCAGGAAGAAAGTAATAGACGCACACGTGAGGAGAAGAAAAAGAAACAAGAGAACTAGTATATTGCAATTACATTAACAGCATACCACTGCTGGGCGGGTGATAGAAGAAGAATAGGAAAAGAGAATGCGTAAAACGGGGAGAAAAAGAGGAGAATTTGCTCTCAAGCTCCCAGACGGAACACTACGAAACATTTGACGGCTAACTTAACCAAGAGGGTGAAGCCACTAAGACTGGCTTCACAAAAAGATAATCCTTCAATAGCTATTCTAGCACAGGATTTAAATCCTTGACAACATTTGTAGGCAGTTCATATAACGTTCGTGTATTGACGATTTAATTACATTTTGATCCGGCTACCAGCGATATTGCGATGTGGGTGTCCGATATAGGTATGCTAATATCAGTTGCGTTCTGTGCTTTCGTTATCCATAAATAATGACTCATTTTCTTACATGATGTTGAAATATTTAGGTTTCTTTCAATGCTTAATAGGTGACAACGTAGCTTTGAATGGTAATACCAGTTTGGTAACGTTTGTACGGTGTTATAAGGAAAACACAACCAGTGATTCTTTGAAGGTGCGAGATTTTACCAATTTTAAGGATAAGACTTTCCTTAGTAAGAAAATAATATAGATTCCTTGTAACTAGCAATTTAATTATCTTTGAGTTTAACTAACTGATTAATGTGTTGACGAAAATAAACGAATGAATACTGAAATAACTAAAGAATATTTCGATTGTATAGAATCTTTAACCTTCCAAAGATCTACAGAGGCAACATATTTAAATAACGCTGTTATAATTTTCTTACCTATAATGTAATGATATTAATTTTAATATTTGTAGAAAAGATTTCATTTTCACAGATGCTACTCATAGAACTTTATAGAAGACACTAAGAAATAAATAGATTACTGTCTTTTTCAAATGTAATGCACAGAGCGGCTTAACAACATACATTATCATAATATATTTATCTCTCAACTAGAATTCTTTTGAACTTGACACCCACGACTATAGTTAAACAAGATTTGACTAGAAGTGCCACATTTTTATCTATACTGAGATTAACCTTATCAACTTTTAAGAAGTTGTTTTAACTGTTACAGTCGTTGAGCAGATTTTTCTTGATTTCATCTTTTTTGTAATTCTGTCTGATTCTATCGTTTCTAGTTTTACCGTCTTTATAATAAGAAATTCTTAGTATCTTCAGCAATAAATTAGAACTGGTTTATTTTTCAATTATATTAACTACGATCATCACCCTTTGTCGTTTTAACATTGCTTTCATCAACGATATTGACTTCTAATTCCGTAAGTAAATCAAAATATGAAATGATTTCAAACAAAACATTATAATGTACAATTCTTGTGAAATAATCTTCTTTAATACAGTACACTCAACTGTTTAGAACGGCGTTTAATAAATCAAAAACGTCTAATTCGATGGGAGTTCGACAACAGTTCGCCGCGAAAATGCATTTTCTCCACATTACTGTTCATGTTATCGTCTACATTTAACTTAATTATAGGATTACAGCGAGTTGCATTTAAAGTGGTATTTTGGTAATATAATAGTCAGATGGCACGCCCGATAGCTTGTAGCCCGATACTTGGAAAGCCTTGCTCATTACGTATTCGGGCCGCAAACGGAATGTATTCGGTCGAGGAACAAACGAATATAATAATTATGAGTCGAATTGATAAGATTAAATTAACGGTTGCTTTAGGATATTTTCTGGACGTGTTAAGCAATTCCCTAATACGCTTGAAGAACCGAGTAATAGGGTGTGTGATTTCGAATGGTGATTACAGTTTTTGGCCAGTGGTTGTTGGCTATTTGGTTTATTTTGATCGTAGTTACAAATAATGCTAATCTATGTGCGGCCCTCTAGCATAAATATAATTTAAAATTGGCCCTTTCAAAAGGTTGCTAAATCAAACTGTAAAAGTACTATTATACATCAACTTCATCACCACCGCAACTAATGCATTGATTTAAGAATTATATACTAAACCACATTTTCAAACGCTTCCAGATATGATAACCATATTAAGAACACATCCATATCCAGATATATGTATATATATATATTACTTCAAACATAAAATGAATTCCGATTAAGTTAATACACAAACATTTTGGCTGCCGTATTACAGACTAATGAATGTACACTTTAAATGGTAATCATATTATTTATATCAGGGGTGAGCAACCTTTTGAATTAAAGGGCCAATTTTAAATATGTTTTTAGCTAGGGTTACATAGAGACTAAATTATTTATACTTAGTCAAATCTATTTAATGTTTTAGAGTTATTATGTAAAGTTTTTATAAATTTGTAAAATGTTTGTGTCAGTGTTTCTATATGATGTAATATTTTATGTGTGGACACAGTGTTGGATCTTCTAAGCATGAAAAATTTTATTTAAAAATGCTCAAAGGGCCAGATGCGGCCCGCGGGCCGCAGGTTGCTAACCGCTGATATATATTATTACAGTAAATTAACATATTATGTATACTTAGTGTCGTTTGTAACACGTTAAGCTTTTAAAATAATGGTATTAACTTGATGGTGTGATAAGTTAGATTTAGTTTCAGAAATCTACGAGTATATTAATACCAATAATAAAACTGCAACAGGGCAATTCTGCACATTAAATATTTTTTGATGTTGTCGATTTTTTTTTGGATTTATTGTCTGTCTGTTTACATGTTCGAGCTTCACGCAAAAATCCTGGACAAATTTAGATGAAATTTGACACAATCGAAGTTTAAAACCCGAGAATGGTTACAGGATAGATTTTATCCCAGAAATCGGCTTTGTTCATGCAGGATAACAGGTTAAAATTAGTATCGCAACTCCGAAACCAATAGACCAATTTAGATGAAATTTAGCAATGCTAGCTTGGCTTAGATAGTAGCTACCAATGCATCATTGTGGTACTTGTCAAATTTTAAAGTTTCATTCTTTAAACTTCATCATATTTGTATTATTGAAACAATCATTAATAGTTCAATTAAATTTTAACTTATACATCTTTAAAAATCCTTAAGGTACTTTATTTTAAATGCTGTGACAAATATTTGAGAATTATCTAGCTTTCGCATATGATAATATTTATAACAAGTTATTTGCAGTAACTCCGGCTGTCTACAGTTAGAATTATAATTTCAATATAATTCAATTTCTTCCTGTGAAATATGAGAATGTTAATCTGATTATATCCGATTAACTGAGAATAAAATGCTATATATGAGTGTGAGTTTTTAATTTTATGAGACTCTTAGTAAGAAAAGACTATTTAATTCAATTCCTTTCTATACCTTCGTTTTCTTTCTATAAACCCAAATACTTATTACTTGGTGTTAACATTAATAACATAGAACTAACAATTAAATTGCCTTAGTATACAAGTTTGTTAAAAAATGATTCTTGTTTGACTAAGAGAAAAAATTCGATTCTTCACCTGTATTTTTATGTCAAGAAATGCACAAAGGTGAAACCAAACCTTCTAACAGTTTAGTAGTTCACTAGAAATAGTACGGTTAGTAGTTACCAGCAATAAATTGTACCCGAAGTATGCCAATTAAGATATCAGCTAAAGGTTAGTTTGGTAATTAAGTTAGTACAGCGCACGTTTCCATAGCCTATTGAATATTGCGAGAGCTGACTGTCGGCGCTTAGTTATGGCAAACTTGCACTGTTCTGGAACACTCATGTAACACAATTCGTACAAAGGACTGGAATAAATTCCCAGTGTCAGTGTTTTCGTTCGATTACAATGTGTCTTTAAGTCAAGAGTGAATAGGTTATTACCAAATTAGTGCGCTTTACCATCTAAGATCAAATCGCCACTTGCCATCCGGTGGGATACGGTCAAGTACTAATTTATGGAAGGTAAAAACAAAGCAGAGGTAAATAACAAGGTTTATTAAAAATATTTAAAAACACAACCATTAGTTATAGATCAATAATACAAAGAAACATAAAATTTCATAACTGGATTTTTAACCGTTGAGAAGTGTGCAATCCAGAACGCAGTATCAGGTCATGCTTGTCATAAAAACGCATTGTCATCGAGATGAAAACGTTATGCAAAATTTCAGGTCCGTAGTGTAAGAGGGTGGGTCTTATTAAGCTTGCAAAATTTTACACGTAACAAACGAATATACAAACATACAACAAACTTTCGAAACCTTACCATCGAGCTGACTTCTGTCGTTTCTCGCGACACCCTGGTCTGCTAGCATAGTATTGTTATTCTGAACTACTCTAATACGGCAAATTGGTGTTGCCTATGGATTATTTATTGTTACAGAATTTTAATAAGAGTATTTCGATCAGAGCGTACATAAGGTGTAATCTTTAATATATTGTTATTAGTGTGGAAAATTGCGCATAATTTTAATATTGACCGAAAAACAGGAGCTTATTGTAATGTATTCTTAGTTTGGAGCGTTACATTTCAGCCTGTAAATTTATATTTTTAGTACGTAATGTTACAATATATGTATTTTGGGAGGTACGAAGCGTGTTTACGACTTTGTTGCTAAAAATAATATTTTACAAAAATTAAACAAAGCAAATAAATTATAAATTCAATAAATAACATAAATGTAATTAAAGATTAAATTAAATTTAATGAATTAATATCGGAACATATTAAACAACTTTATATTAACAAATTATCATAACTATAGTTAAAATACAAAACACATTAATTACTGTATCTAATGAGAAAAAGTTTTACAGCCACTTTAATTTATTAATGTTTACTTAAACACTAGTACAGATGTTTATCTGTGCTAAATAACGATTTAAGTAATCATTAACGACTGCAGCCGTTAGCTCTGTCCAAGTCCCATTCTAAAAGTTGTCGAGCGCTTACCGCTGCAAGATTCATGGTATGAACGATTACTAATAATTGCTACAATTAGGACAAGCCGTGTAGCGCTACAGCGTTATATCTGCATGCGCTAATTAAGGGTTCAAGCTATAATTGGTCTTCTGGGTCGAGTTCGTGGCTTATTATCCACAAATGTTTTCGTTAATCTTCTCTTTGACGTGTTTGAGTTATTATGTATATATATATATAAATGTACAAATACAAAAAGTTATTTATTTTCTCCACACACATTTTCCATACAGAGTACTCGTACATTTATAATATGATATTTCACGTTTAATATGTTGTGGGAGAACTGGTGTCCAAGTTAAGCCAGGGGCTATATTATGGCACCCCAGGATTACCGATGAGCAGTTTAATGGGAGTAGTTTATTGTATATATACATGTGTATATCCCACTCCTTGTGTAAATGTTTTGAGTGGGAGTATGTATACATGTGAGCGTGTATATGTTTCAATAAGAAAATCGTTAAGGTAATTAAATTCATTTAATAGTATATACATATATATACTATTTAATGAATTTAAATATATATATATATATTTGGTTTTATTACGAAATTTTCGACTATGACAATTTAACACGGTTATCTATAAAGTTTTTAGTAGTAATATACTAATGTTTATGGTCAATTGAAAGAAGTCAGTTCATAATTTTACTCTTGTTATATGTTACTATATAAGTACAGACGGCACCTAAATCTTAAGATTTTCCAGTAAAATCGAATATATCAACACATAATGGTAACATGAACAGGGTTTATTAAAAATATTCAAACACACAAGCTTTAATATACGAGTAGATTTCTAATACAAAGAAACACCAAAATTTTCATAACTGTGCTGTTAATCGTTGAGGAGTTTCCTTGTCTGGAGCTACTCCTGGACGTAGTATCAGATCGTGCTTTTCATAAAAATGCATTGTCGTCTGGATGGAAGGTTTATGCAAAATTTCCGAGTCCGATAAAGAGGAAGTGCGTCTAATTAAGCTTTCAAGATTTGACCCATAACAAACAAATATACTCATATACAAACATACACTGCAAGTTAAATAAAAGCTTGTAAACCCACTATTGAAGTGAGTATGTATCGAACCACATGTTGTCGCTACTCCATATGTATGTATGTATTGT
>DWJZ01004973.1:0-14671 GCA_018249125.1 Asbolis capucinus
TCTGATGGCCGTGTGTGAGTTGTCCAAAAATATTTATTTATTTATGGTCTCTAAGATTTAACCACACGCATAGTTACAGGGACACGTTACCGTCAAACTATACGAAAGATTAAATTTAGCGCAGCTCTGCCTCGCCCGTGTAACTGTGACCTTGAATTAGCATAAATCATCAACAAAATCACAGTCTTTTCTGCATTCTGTTATATAAAATAGAGGATTAGTCACAATAATATATAAATGGTCTTGTGTAACATTAGCTTCCGACTAGTCGCTACATAATTTGCAATAATTAATAGCATTTTTTTGTACATTATAAATTTATTGCCAAATAAATATTTTAGGCACGGGCCAGTCCACATGATTGAAGAGGCTTGGTACGGAATAACAGCGAATCCAGCTGAGTGCAACCTTTTTCGCCAAAGTATTATTTTTTTTAATGATTCAAAAACCATTTATAGTTTGTAGGTACTAAGTTTCTACTGTATAAATAGATTAAATTTTGGCGATATATATAAAATTTTTTTTCTTTCTAAAAGGAGTGTCACAAAGTGCTTGTGCACTTTTGTGCTTCGATGAGCACCTTACGGTACTTTGTTGCCAAAGGAAGCTCAGAACATACTGGCCACGCTATCCCAAGCCGTACTGATCGGAATTAGTGGGCAACCCAAGTGTGAAAAAAAAGGATGCCACCTGAAGACCTCCCACATGGCATTACGATTCATTATCAACATTGCCACTCATTTATGCCATACTACTGGGTACGGATGTCCTCTCAAAATATGAGGTGTACAGGTCAAACTCCACCGCGTTGGTTAAGTGCAAATCGGACGTCTTGCCTTTGATAACTTCATGGAAAACCCTCAGGAGTGCAGGTTTCCTCATAATGTTTTCACCATAGCAAGTGATAACTTCTGGTACGCACATGACTTTGAAAAAGGGGGATAGGATTTGAACCCAGAACCTCCCATTCGAGAGATCAGGCACTAGGCTATCACAAAATCAAGAACTTGTAATAAGTAAAACTAAGCCACTGAAACGTAACAGGAACTAACGCCTGCAAAAACAATTTATTTTTACATATAAAACATTACTCCAAAGCTGACCTGGTTAACCTTTAAATTTTGAAAGTGAATTGTGAGTAATTTTCCTTCATGTAAACCTTGTTTTATAGTTTTGAAATGTTGATAGAATGAGAGATGAAGGTTTTTTTATGTATTGTCCCGAAAATGGATAAGTTTTTTTATCGGATAGCCTGACAAACAGGTAACCCATAAGTCATGGGTGGATCCTGGTGTCCAATCCTGGACTATACAATGGCTATATGATACAGACCTCGACCCATGACGGCCCACTGTTGAGCACGGGTCTCTTTTCTGAATGAGAAGGCCATAGTCCACCACGCTGGCCAAGTGCGGATTGGCAGACTTCACACACCTTTGAGTTTTACAAACTCCCCGGCATGCAGGTTTCCTCACGATTTTTTCCATCAACGTCATAGCGAGTGACATTTAAATACGTAAAACGCACATAACTCCGTAAAGTTAGAAGTACGCGCCCTGGGATTCGAACCCAGACAGTGTAGGAGGCTGAATACTTAACCACAAGGCTATCACCGCTCACTGCAATACTTATCTATTATACAGATTGATGTTCCTTAAATTTCAAAATCTGGCCAATGCGACCAGTTTCTAGACCTCACCCATAAGTACATCAAAATATAGCACAAAAAAATGCCGTTTGAAATTATCAAATTCGTAACGACACCCGAGGTGAAGGCTGAATCAGTCCTTGCACTAAAATTCCAAAAGTATCATCAACGCTTTGCTTTCAAGAAAAAAACACGCTTTTTGGAAAATACAGGCACGGGAGAAGACAAAGCTTCGTTGAGTTATCCGTACGGATTATTTATGAAGATCGGAATTTATAATGAATTATCAGTTTTAAAAATTAATTCGTTTCGCCCAATAAATTAATATTATAGTAAAATACTTTAGACTCGTAAATAATGATTTAATATGTCGTTTTTTGTAGATATGTAGTGACTAAGGCGTTATTAATGCCAAGGTTGGTTTCCGAATCGAGAACAGAATTTCAGTTAATATTCGTAAACATACGAATTTTATACCCGGAATTTACCTTGTTATGAAAGGTAGTTCCTGTAAATTTTATCACACATACCTCGAGGGCAGTAAATGGATGCATGTATGTAATTATCTTTATATATCAATATAATTTACTTATTTACTCATATGTTTTCCTGCATTACTCATAACGGGCTTTTGCCTACGATAGTGACGTAACTGAAGGGTAGAAATACTGACTATATACCTAGGGTTGCCAATCGTACTATGTTATATAATATTGTACTGTATTTCGGGTCTCCATACTATATATTGTTCAAGAAATATATAGTATCTGAAAATACTATATTTCACTTCAACATATGAATATTTATATTTTGCTACACTAAAACTAATAAAAAAACAAAACAAATTTTAACGTATTTTTGACTGACGTAAGGTGCGTGAAATAAAAAAAATGTATTTCTAAAAATTAAATAATTTAAAAATGTAACAATTTTTTATTCTCTCCGTAATATATTATATTTTTGAAGCGTACTAGATTGTTAATGCTCTTTTCTTAACAAATACTATCTTCAAATACTATGTACTCGTAGGTATCAAGTTTAAACTATCACAAGCAATTTTTTTTGTTCTCCTTTCATTTGTTTTTCCACCTGCTTTGTATGTAATTTTGTGTTGTGGTTAATTCAAGATGATTCTATTTTCAAAATTGTATCTCCTTTGTGCGTGGTCCTTCAAGCCGGATACAAATATTAGTTGATAAAAGACACATGGAAGAATTGTTACTCTTTTGACATGTCAGCGATTATATGAAGCATCAGTGTCACATACATTCATCATCTGAAGGTTGGTTTTGAATAAAGAATCACAGATACGCTTCCGTCTGTCAAAATTAATATAGATCTAGATTTGAAAGGTCGAGCTGTCGGAAGCTTCTGAAGCTGTCACTGCTTGTAAAAAGCTTGTATTTTGACGACGAATTTTTAGGGTTGCGTAGTAAAGTAGTAGGGTTCTGGAGCCCTTGTGGTTTAACTATGTGGGTCCGTGCGCTGCTCGGATTCAGTATTATATTTTTTTAGAGATGTACCGACTAGTCGGTAAAGCTGACTACGCCATAACCGCAGTCGGCGACTAGTCGGCTGAGAGCATCGGCTGTCGGGTGTCTTATTAAATTTACATTCAAAAATATGCAAGTCTCATTATATAATAATAACATTATAAAACAAGATTTTTAGTTCTTATGATGTATTTTTTTGACAGGCCGGTTGGTCTAGTGGTTAGCGAACCTGACTACTAGACCGAAGGTCGTGGGTTCTATTTCCACCCAGGTCAAACTTTTCTGTGATGAGTAGGAATGTTTGTCCTGTGTGTCTGAGTGTAAATATCTATTTAAGTATGTTTTTAGAGATATATATGTATGTTTATCAGTTGTCTGATCATCATAGTAAAAGCTAACGCTTAGTTTGGGGTCAGATGGCCGTGTGTGAGTTTTCCAGAGATATTTATTTATTTCCTCCTACATACATTTTATGTACATATACATTTTTCATACATTTCATTAACCTCCATTGTTTATTTATATTTTTATTTTATAATCCGTCTTACATATATTGAAAATAAAGGCAAAGCAACTTTTAGTAAACAGTTTCAAAGAGTACTTATTTTTAAAATAATGCAGTAAACAGTGATCTGCTTGAGGACTAGTCAGCTGATTCGTCGGCCTCTTCATGACCCGATTAGTAGTAGTGTATCAAGGAAAACTTACATTTCCTAACGCATTTGCCGTTTTTTTAATGTATGAATTACTTTGTACAGTAGTTCATACGTACAAAACTATCCAAGCTACCTAGTAGTAAGAGGTTACTTTAGCCTTAAGATTTCAGTTTCACCGAAGCGTTAAAGTTAACCAAGAACATTGAAGAGAATATATCTAAGAATTGAGAACAAACATACTTACAATATCAAAAAGTGTGCCCCAACCAAGAATCAAACTCCGTATTCTGACCAAGTCAAACGGATTCGATACGCCTCTATCAACATCCATACTCAATATTATATACATGAATGTGTGTGTGTGTGTGTGTATGTTTGTGCATCTGTCATGTCGAAACGGAGGGACATATTGACGTGTTTGTAAAAATAGTTGGTGTTCTGTAGAGTGACTAGGGTTGCCGAACGTCCCGTATTCTCCTGACATTTCCTGCTTTATGAAGTGTCCTGAGCTATCCTGGATATTTTTTATCATCGCCCATAGTTACTATTAAGGACCTCTGTTTTGAAATTTGTCTATCCTGCTATTTCTACATTTAAATTCTGGTTTTCAAAGTTTGGAGATGACAACCCTAAGTGTGACATATTAATCTTTATCGACATTAGTACCACGCGGGACGAGTCGCATCCCCACCCTAGTTATTCAATATATTTCGAATATTATGCAAGTAACACTAATTTTAATATTGTCGGCCTCTCATCAAATAAAAATTAATGTCGCTCTCGCCTCGCCGTCACGGAGGAGTTCATATTAATTTGAACTCATTTGCAGGTAGGTGTGGCTACCTTATTGATAAAACAAACTAACTCAACACTCAGAGTTGTTAATGGGTATCTAAATCGTTCCTTAGTACAGATTTGGTGTGATTTGTTCCTTAGTATAATTATACTAAGGAGCTTTCAGTTTTGCTACTGTCGATAACAACTTCACCTTATAATGACGAATTATAGCTAAACTTCATCCTCAAATAGGGTTTCTGATTCAAGAATTATTTGAAGACCTAATATTACAAATACGAAAGTTTGTAAGGATGGATGGATGTCTGAACGGATTTAAAAAAAAATTGCACGGAGATATATCATTATCCAGAATAACACAGGGTAAATTATCGACGTATCAACTCACGGTTTCGCGAACGGAAAATATTTTAAGACAAATTAAGATAAAACCGTTATTCAACCAGCAAAATCGTGACACCACAGGACACTTCGCAAATTAACATTATGCAATTTGCCCATAATACTGATAAAGCACGAGATATTTCTCAATAAACGAACCAGTTAACCTTGTCTCAATAAAAATCTAAATTTATGTATATAGTCTAAAATCGAGGATTGGTTTTGATATGGGAATAACATTACATATCGTTTGACATTGAAACAGTTTTATCGAGAATGGTTGTCAGTTTGATAAATTATCAGATTCGTCACGATATTCGAGGTATTGAGCTTTTAAACTGCGTTTATCTTTTAACAAGCAGAGGATAGCGTGGTTTAAACTTTGCTCCGCATGTTTTTCTTCCCGTAACAAGTGAAGTAAAGAATAGGCTTATTTGCTTAAGTAGTTAATGTTTATTTAAATATGGTTATCGCATCGTTATAGCTTCAGAATTTCTTATAAAAATCTAGTTTTAAGCTTAATTTATGTTTTACTAACTTCCTTATGTCACCTTCTTTTTTATGTAACATAGGAAATAAACAGAGGCTCGAATATTAAGCATTTTTGTGAATTAATCTATGTGGTATTTTTATTCTGCTTTTTGTTTTGTAGAAAATTATTTATGATTTATTCTGAAAAAAGTGATAGGATGAAATCATATATAATTTATACTAAACTGGTAAAGATGGGTTGATCTTTTGTCGTTTATTCCATTGTAAGGTTTGTATTGTATCTTTAGATAGGGATGGATATGGGCAAGTTTTTAAAAATCTATATGGGTCTAAGTAGACTATTTTTGATTTGTACAAATTAAATTTAAAATAGAAAAAGAACACAGAAGAAAACTGTCTAAGCCCACAGGTCCAAATTTCAAAAACGCTAGAACATATATTTATTTATTATTTCTTCTAGCGTTGAACTTCCAAACAAACTTTCAAGAATTTTTCGCGATAAAAAGTAGTCTATATTTTTTCTCAATGTCTATTTTTCCTCTGTTCTACACAAATTTTCATTTACCTATTAAAAATTGGTACCTATTTCAAATACCCGCAATATGTATAGCCTACAAACGATATTAAAGACTTGCCTAGTATTACACATGGCGTATAAGTTATATGATACTGACCATTTTATTTCCGCTCAAATCGGGACATGCATGTTCTATATAAATCCGTACAGATATTACAAAACCGTGTGTTTGCTTGACTTTACGTTTAAACGTAAATCATATGTTAGAACAGTAAAAAACGAAGACGCGCCTTTGTATATCCCCATAGTACTTCGATCTCGACTGTCTTATGCATAGGGTTGCCAACTTATTTTACAAAGAAATAAAGTATTTTAAGATCGAGAATTAAAATAAACAGTATTTATGAAAAGTGTATATATTTTTAATGCTTCTTGACAACTTATTCTTTTACTATTACACATATAAACCTCAGAGGCCACGTAACAATTAAAAGCAAAATTAAAATAGAGGAGAAAGAGAAACTCATTTTCTGTATGTGGTAAGCAACCATGAAATCATTGCTGGAAACATTTTTTTTTTAACAATTAAAAGTATGCTTTAGGCAAAAGCAGTATAATACTGTTTCTAACTGTATAGCTCGCAAACCTACGCACTTCTTCCGGAGGAACATTTTTTTATATTCAATGAATTAGAGTTTGACCACAATCCCGCCTGATGGTAAGCTCCGATGTAGTCTAGATGGTAAAGTGCGCAAATTTAGTAAAAACCTATTCACCCTTGACTTGAAGACATTTACATTGTAATCAAACTGGAACGCTGACACCGGTAACTGAAACCGTGAAACCAGGACAAATTTATGTCCCACACCTTTCTTTCGGGACAGTGAGAGAAGAGACCAAAAAACGGAACAGTCCCGTTCCAAACGGGACGTATGGTCACCTTAAGGATACAGCATGTTACGTAATTAGATCACAGTAATTAAGCTTTGACACTCGGTAACTTTTCAAACGATATAAATTAACCCCATTCGTTTTCCGGCTGTGAAAAATCGTGCGAGTGTACATTAATGGTTTTGTTCACATCATTTTTTGCTGTTGAAACATTAGATTAGAGATATGGTGGACAATGAAAAAAGTCATTTGTTTCAACCTATTGTGAAGGTTAAGGAATTGTTAAGGCTTTTAAAATATACATAGTGTATTCTGAGACAACGTCTTCTTAGACTATTACAACCACCGTGGAGCTAATTTTTATTACATCATTCATTCCATATTAAATCATTCATTCATTCACTTATTTGTGTCAATCAATCAACTTAAATAGTTTAGTTACACCAACAAAGTAAATATTCACCATGGACTAAAACACGAGCAGAAAAACGTAATTGTATTGTAATTATAAATTAATCGACAAAAATGTATGCTTATGTCCATAAGCGAAACAGGAGACAGTTCACCCTTTGTCAAGTGATAAAATAAGATAAGTCTAAAAATAATAAAATCTATACAATCCCAATTAATTTAATATCCTGTTATTGCTAAAATTTGAATTTGGAATTATTGGACGTTCTTGTATTCAAATCTCTTACGATTAAATGAAAAATATTATATACATATACCTTCGATATGATTTATTTAAATGACGACGTGCTTTACCGGCTTGTCGACTATTCTCAAAAAATATATGGGTGTCATTTTTGTCATTTATCGGATAATAAATTAAATTGAAAATCCAATCATTTATAATAACTTTAAATTAATTACAGCAAATATTTAATAACATACTATTAAATTATTATAACAATAACATACTATTAAATTTATATGTTAGTATCGACATCCGCAAAATAATGATCCAGTGTCATTATTTTTGTAATGATATTTTATGTATTAAGATGTTCGATGGGGCGCTGATTATTTAATTATTTTCATTTATACGATACAAGGCGCTTCACGCCTGGAGATAAAACTTTCATTGTATTCCGTAAGTCAACTGCCAGAGCCTGGCAGATAAAAAATAAATAATAAAGAACATAATATTTATGGATATATTTTATTAGCGTAACAAAACCGAGCAAAAAATCATTAATCATTTTAAGAAATTAAAATATAAAAATTATTAATAAATAACTTCATAATATTTATATGCCGACTGCAGAGAGGTTAAAAAATCCCGTAAGTCGTAAGAGTCAATGGAACATTAGAAATTTTATAACTTCAGTATAGTACCAGGTCTAAGAAATCAGGTATTGTTACTCTGCTACTTATAAATTTTATAGTGAACTAAAAACTACGAAAACATCCATTTATATTTCTGATTTACAGAAATACATTTTATACAGATTATGGAATTTATCAAAGGAAATAAGCATTCAAATATTCAAGCGGATGATTGTCATCATCATTCATTATCGCAATGGAATTATCGCAATGGATTAGAATGAGGTATATTATAACACAAGGTCCGGAATAAGAAATATCCTCCATCTGATATTTGATTGTGACACAAATTATAAGCTATTTCATACATAAATTTAACGCAAATAGGAAAATAATGGCCCAACAATGTTAACTTATATTAATTTTTAATATTTTTTTATTAATTTCCCTCGACAGTTATTTATGAAAAAAAGGATTAATCGAGAGAATAATATGCAACTAATTAAAATGAAGTAAAAGACACAGTTGTTTACTTTATCTAGGGCCCGATTTTAAGGTTACCAGGTTCAAAATGATAGCCAGCCGATTACTACCTACCGTCGTACCAACCCTATTTGATATATGCTCGATTTTTTATCGAGTGCAGAGTTTCATGTTTTTATATTGGACAATGACAAATTTTCAAACAAACTCTCATACCTGCAAAGCTTATGCACAATAAAAAGTGGCCTATATTCTTCCTAAAGTTCTAGCTGATACTGCTATTTTATTAAAAATCTATTGCGAGGTTTTAAGCGAAAAACCTTATAAACCATTAAAAAAAATTCTGATACATTCTAATTTTATTAGCCTTTAAAGTTTTATTAGTGTTTATTATGCAAATATTTTATCAAGATTGATTTGCATTAGTCATTCTATTTCCAGGTTTTGAATAATTGTAGGTCACATATCCAAGTTTGGACAACAGGATGTGCCGAAATATAGATCAAAGAGGACTAATTTAACTCAAACAGTATAAAATCAAGGTTTCTACTGATTTATATTATATTTATTATACATTTGACATTTAATATCAACCTACTTACCTCCAGTTCCGCACGCGTAGGAGTCAAATGTAATTTTAAATTAAAAATACATCGCAATTTTTCAGTAATGTCTTATACAAGGCCTCTCTGACCAGGCGTAGGGGTTAGTAAACCTACCTGTTAATTCGTAGGTTATGAGTTCGAATTAAACCAATTTTTTTTCTGTTTCCAATTTCTGTTCGTTGTAAACATGTTTTTTAAAACTCGATTGATGAAAATAAGTTTATTTAATTCGTGTGATAAGTAATTTATACATTAGGGTAAAACAGTTCTCTGACAGTTTAAGTGTCAGTGCGATTAGATACATTCTCAAGGAAATCTAGATACAACAAATTGACCAAATAAGGCATGTTACACATGGACCAACACAACTGTACCTTAGCAGCGTTCATAGTTTCTAATAAAGAGGGCATAGAGGAAGATAAGAACGATCTCTGGGTGTCAATCTCCGTCCAAAAATTGAAGTGACGACTTGAAGCCAAACCTTATTGGAGACCTTCAAGCATCAAATCCGTCACACACTGGGGCAGCGTTGTAGACTATTCTCTAGACCTCCTCACGAAGAGAAAACTGTGTGTCCATTAATCAACGGAAGCCAAATTAAAATCAAGCGAATGTCACAGCTTTTAAAGGCATTATATAAAAGCTCAAGGAAGTTGCATAACTTTTAGTTAATTTGAGCACTGATATTAAAACCTCTTAATGTCTTAAACCGATCTATTGTGTTAATGTATTGTATTGTCGATGACATACAGTTATAAGCGTAATGGATTTTAGATAAGAGAATTCAGGATAAAGAAGATATTTTAAAATGCATTTAGCCTTATTTTTAATTTAATTTATTAGTGATGCATCATTATTATTACGTCATGTGCTGATAAAAAGTGACTCCAGACGCATGGAAACGCATCCAAACTTATTCACGTGCACATCATCCCAGGGGAATCTATGTATAAACGGGATAAAATCTAAGGTATGTTGTTTTCCTGTATGTCGTCTATATGTGTGCCAAATTTCATCTTAATCCGTTCAACGGATAACGCGTGAAGGGAAGACAAAAACCCAAATGTATTCTCAAACTTTCACATTTATAAAATTAGTAGGAGTAGGACGAGATGTGACATGGGTAGGTGTACTAGGGAGCCCAGATATGTAAATAGACGATAAGGTTTATCGAGTACACCCCTACCGCCCTATGTCCAATTTTGGTCCTAAATCTAATTTTTATCTTTAATATTCTTAAGTTTTATTTCCTTTCGTGCATATTTCTAAAATATGTTTTAAGAAATTTATAACTACAGAGTATTATTATAATGTTGTTGCGTTGTTATAATTACAATACACTTCACTTTTACAACACACACTTTACTTTTAATATGCACACTAAACTTTTAATGACGAATAGCTCATATATAATAATAGCTCATATAGTAGAGAAGGTAAAAAAACTGGCTTAATAACAATATCTAATAAAAAATATGAAGAAACAAATTGATACCTTTGTCATAAACGGGACCGTAATAAAAAAATGTTTTGGCAGACCCACTATTTTAAACAATCCAGGAATCCAGAAAACGGACGATTTCAGCCTTCACACAAAGGTGGTCGTCAGGAAGAGGTGGGGGGAAGAATTCGTTTGGACCAGCTGAATTTTTGGTGCTGTCGGTAAATATTTTGCAGAAGCTCCTATCATGATCCCATGATCACCCCTTGCCCGGGACATCACGTCACAATCAGAATGACTACCAACTAGGCCTCAGGGCCGTCGTAAGGCCGACCAAGCCTTCTAACAAGTACAACTGCTCTTTAAGTTATTTGTAACACATGCTAATAGATCTGCATTCTTGGATAATTTCAACTAATAACGGTGAGAACTTTATCTAACTAGATCTTAACAAAATATGTATTGCTCTTGCACTGTGCCGTATTCTTTTAACAATTAATCATTTTAGTTATTTTCCTGTCCATGGTTGCCTGGAATCGATCTTTTATCGATGAGGCCGCCGATTGTACTATCGAGTCCAAATCTTATTTATATTTTAATTATTGTGTACAATAAAGATACTTTGCTGTTTATTGTAGGCTCCGCGTTCAAATAAGGTTTTCTGCCGCACTCAGAGTTGTTAATGGTTACTTAAATCCTTTTTTGGTAACGATTGTTTACCGTACTATAAAGCTTTTTAAGTTACTAATAACGACTTTGACACGCAAAGCCACCGATCCTGGTTGTTATCTTACCTTTGGTGGCATATAAACTTCAAAAACAGGTGTTACCCACTAACTCAATCCGCTTTGGAAGAGCGTGGTGCAGTATGCTCTAGGCCTTCTTAGGCGTGGAAAGAGACCCCTTATTAAAACAAGATTTATAAACATTTCAACGTCAAAAATCTCGAGCTATGTTATAGTAATTTATTTTATCCATAATTTTTACATAAATTAGTAAGTATTTCGTCACGGTATGCACACCCATTTATGTGATTTATTTACGAATACCAGATAGCCTTTACGCATCATATCAATAATGAAATTCAATTAAAATTCTGACGAAGTTTGCGAAACGAGAATTATAGTGCAAATAATCCCGAAACAAATCTCACCGTAAGACCGCCATCTCAAGACGTGTTGTAAAGTCAATTTTGAATCCCTTAAGCAAATGTTAGTATGACAATTCGACTTTGGAGATTGCGGTCTTAGACTAAGATCGGTTTGATAATTTGTAAGTCAAGATCGCAGTCTCGGACATCATCAATGTTGGACTTTAGAGATCGCGGTCTTAGGCTGAGACTAGTGCGATAATTCGACTCTTGAGATTGTTGTTTTAGGCTGAGAGTGGATTTACAGCTGGCCTCAGTTTCGTCATCAGGTGAGATGTTAGAAACCTCAGCTGGGTGTAGCAGTATTAGCATTCAAATTACTAGAGTTCATTAAAGTTTCATCACTTAATGCTTAGTCCGACTAACATTTATTACCGTGTTATGTGCATTCTGTTTCTGGCCATGATTTTGGTATTAATAAAACATGGAGATGGTCTCTCGGACAGGAGCTCCAAAGTTGGAATAAATTCAAAAAGTATTAATAGTTTCAAGGAAATTAAAGTGAAGGAAAACATAAACATTGATTTCTGGTTACTTATCAACTTGTCTGACATTAACTGCTCAAAACTTTATACAATTTGTTTTTGTAAGTAAGAGGTTATTCACATTAAACCAGTCCATATATATTTTACAGCGTAATTAGTTTCATCACTTTATTGAATAAGGAAGTATCATACGCAAACAATAGATACAAACTCGTGATTTTACTCTACCGTATGTTGTTTATATAAGTAAGGTATAAAAATGGGCTCAGAATAGTGCCTTATGTGACCCCCATCCGCACTGCCGCCAATCTTTTACCTTAACTACACCAGTTTGAATTCCACTACTAAGACAAGAACGTAACGTAATGTAACAGATGTATACGCGCAGTGTTTTACCATAGTAACTAAGGTACTCTATTAAGATGTGAATCTTTACGCAGTAAAACGTCTTTCATAAATCACTAAACATGCCCAAGGCATCCTTTAAGTCCTTGCCATGTGCGTACTTAGTTTTTAATATTTTAAGGTCAATTTATTACAAATCTGCCAATTCGTCGATTAATTCATAAAGAGCTGTTACACACCTCTCATCCGGTTGTAGAATTATAGTGCCATTGGCCTAGATTGTGCATGGGTTTTGTCATTAAAGATTTAGAGAAATGAGTCAAGAATATAGACATTTGTTTTTATTTAACGATCATCGTTATATTTCCGAAGTGGTGTAACATCTCGACATAAATATTATATTAAACGGCTAAAGGCATAATATTTTTTTCTCACCCGTACAAATTTTGTAACCTAAAAAATGGATATAATGTCACAGTTTTCTCACCTGTACAAATTTTGTAACCTAAAAAGTGGATAATAATGTCACAGTTTTCTCACCTGTACAAATTTTGTAACCTAAGAAGTGGATAATAATGTCACATTTTTCTCATCTATATAAATTTTGTAACCTAAAAAGTGGATAATAATGTCACAGCTTTCACACCTGTACAAATTTTGTAACCTAAAAAATGGATAATAATGCCACAGTTTTATTATTCGATGATATAGTTTTATTATATACATAATTAACCCAAGTCTTGGGCCGTAATAACTTTTCAATATCAATACGAGAGTATTGTAAAAATAACAAAAATAAATAACGTAAAAATCAACTTTTAAGGTTGGTACATATTGCTTTGATACAAGTTCTACAAGGATGACAAAAATGTACTATAATCAACCTGCAAGTGTGGTGTCCGAGTTTTGATTTCCAGCCGAAACACAAATATATTAATTTTTCGGCCTACATCTAGTGTATATTGAGTATGCACCACTTAAAATTTGAAAGCCTATAAGCACAGCAACATTTACTTCGATTTGATTCAAATAATTTTGGTGTCAGTTTTCGTGTAGCTTACGACTCCCCGAAAAAAAAAAAAAATGTAATATCTTATAAAATCATATAAATTAAAAAAACTCACAGTCTTATGCGATATCAAACTTAACGTTTACTTGTTGATTCTATAACTGATAAGTTATACATACGATTTGGAATCGACAGCACGACCAGACAGCAATCAGATTTACGAACCACTAACAGTCTAATCAAAGTCTAGATAAAATCAGACTATTGCATAAGATATCTATTGCTAAAGAAATAGCTACGTAAATTGTCACATACGATTTATCGACAAGTTAACATGTGCCAGTGCGGCGAACTCATATCCATAATATTATTTGCGAAACAGCACGTGCAATGCATGTGACCCGTTTTACAGCTGTCAGCTCCAAAATGTCCGTTTTACATTGATTTATATTTCAATTACGTATTAACATAGTGAATGACAAATTATCCTTAAAGTAGGACAACTTTATCCTTAGATTAATTTCATTTTACTAATGAAATTGTTCTGTAATTATACGGAGCAGCTATATGTTAGGAATTAAACAAGTTGAGTTGACAATACCTGTACAAATTACAAACTTAAAAGGCGGGAAAGCAAAAGTATAAAGAATTAAAATAAAAAAGCCCGCCATAGTTTGAATATAAAACATAGCCTATTTATTATGCCAGTTCTATTAGTTTATCCTAACTTTTTATTTAGTTTGAATTTCGAACAATAATAGGTACTTATAATAAATTTGTAACTGGTAGTTTTCGCATGAAAAATATTTGGTTTGGACAGGAGTGGTGTAAGTTAATGGCAGTGGCGTAACTGTACCGTTTGAGGCCCGTGGCAAATTATTTGGATGGGATCTCAAGAAAAATGAAAAAGTCGCACCATTTTAATTTGAACTAAAAAAACCATTGAGCTGGTGATTAACAGCAATCTTTTAATTTTATACTTATTTATACAAATATAAATAATTTTGCTAT
>DWJZ01004974.1:0-14671 GCA_018249125.1 Asbolis capucinus
TAAAAGTATATATGTATGTTTATCAGTTATCTGATCACCATAGCACAAGCTAACGCTTAGTTTGGGGTCAGATAGCCTTGTGTGAGTTGTCCAAAGATATTTATTATTTCAAAACTTAAACAGGCGGAAATAGGGAACCTACGAATTGAACTCCTGTAGACCCCTTTTTAAAAAAATAATTAGATATGTGAACCTTTGCCCTCAAGATAATTAAAAAAAATTAAGACAGACAGAAAGCATTTCTTTTGTCGCTAATAAACTGGTAATGTAACTGCTTTTGATGGGAAAAGCGATGCTAACTGGGTTATCCATAACCGTTTATATATCTTTTTTAATCTACGGAACCACAGAGAGAAGATATGTTATATATTTTTTATTTTTTTTTAGCTCATTGCAACGTTACTATCCCAGCTGGCACAGGATCTGTAGTTGGTTCCTTTGCGTTACATCGATCAAAAGCCGTGTGGGGTGACAATGCTGATGATTTCGAACCGGACAGATTCCTCCCCGAACGGTCCCAGGATCGTCACCCAGCATCCTTCTTACCGTTCAGCTATGGATCTAGGAATTGTATCGGTGAGTGTTAAGACTTATGTGGTGAAGGTATGGAGGGTCCAGGATAGGGTCCAGGCGGGGGTCCAAGAGGGAGGCCATGAGATCTTGACCCCTATATGTAATAAGTGATTTTAGTCTATTAATGACACATTACTAAACAGCGGTCTATTTGAATGACGACATCTGAAACTAGGTTGCCAACCGTACTATGTATATTATATAGTATTGTGCTGTATTTCGGGACTCCATACTATCCATACTCCATATTATACTGATCAAGAAATATATAGTACGCGAAAATACTATGTTTAAGTACAACACATCAATGTTTATAATTTGCAACACTATTTCTAAAAATTTTTAACGCGCCTTTCGTTCCATAGCCGTAATGGGTGTGTGCGTAAAACAAAAAAATATATAAAAAAAGCAAATGAGTTACAAATGTTACTATGTTTTATTCTCTCCATAAAGTAGTATGTATACTTTTTTAAGAACACTATATTTTTAAAGACTTTTTAAAAAATCTTATATTAAAACAAAAAAAGTTGGCAATCCCACCTGGAACGGCTGGAAGCCGCTCCACCACGCTGCTCTAATGCTGATCGGTGGATTCATAATCTTTATTCTTCCGTTATAAAGTTTGCCCGGATTTATTGTTAAATCTTTCATAGAAGAAGTTTTGTTACGAAAAGAGCATTCTATTAAACATTTCAATAGCTATTCATTAGATATTTATTCATGTGTGTTAGTTGTATCCTGTGTGAGAGTAAGTTTATTTATATATATATATATACATATATATTTCTTTATTTGTACTATCACTATTCACACACTCCTAAATATTGATGATGTCTAAGGTTTTTTTTAAGAAATTTATCAGATATTGTTAATTAATTTTAAACAAATGTACTCAACTGTGTAAAATGGGGAGGCTTCACAATTCCCTCGTAACCTCCTTGGGAAAGAGGGGGCTGAAAATCAGCGCTGCTAGGGACCACGGTCTTTTGGCAGCATTAGATGAGTACCTGACCTTATTGATGAGCAGCAATATTTGTTCTGTGTGTCTGGGTGTGTAATAAATATATCTATTTAAGTATGTATTTAAAAAGATATATGTATGTTTATCAGTTGTCTGTTCACCTTAGCACAAGCGAAAGCTTAGTTTGGGTTCAGATGGTCATGTGTGAGTTGTCCAAAGATATTTATAATTTATTTATTTATTTAATACTTATATTGCTTGTAATTAAATAAAGTTTTATTAAAATTTTGTTTTTATCTTGTTTTAGGTCGCAATTTTGGTATGTTAATTATGAAAAGCGTTATCTCAAGCATAATAAGAACTTATAAAATTGAGGCTAACGAAATAGGGCCCCTGAAAATCGAGTTATTATTGTTCCCTGTTAATGGACATCAAATACGAGTAACAAGAAGATGAAGGCTTGAAATAGAAATCACAAAGTTAAATGCTTCGATAATATCGAAAGTTACGAAATTTACTATTACTAACCCACTCGGGGTCGTTAACAGTTACTTAAATTGATAATTACAGTACATTTTGTACTAAGGACGAACTTGAGCAATAATTAACCTCTCTGAGTGCGGAAAATATATGTCTACTTTCATTGATCCATTTTATTAGTGGTAATAATTATTGAAAGTTACCGAATACCAGTCTCAAGTGGAACGCCCGTTAAATAAACTTTGTTATTGCTTCATAGTTAATTATTAATAAAATGTTATTTTTTTATATTTTTGCTTTTATTTCTAATGTAAGTATCGTCCAGTGAGCTTAGAACACAGTCACAGAGGTGACTCGCTCATTACGTATTCCCAGAAGCAGGGCTGAATATACCATCTGAGGCCCGTGGCAAATTCGTTCAAAAAAAATATCATATTGTAATTTAAACTACAAAAATCACTGAGCTAGTGCGCAATGGTTATATTGTGTTAATTTTAGCTAAATATCAAATATATTTATTGTATATTTATGGTCTTTGGTTGTAACTTTAATTGATATTAAGTAATAATTATTTAAAGTTTTATCTTTTATTAAATTTTGTTAAAAATACTTCTTAGCTCGCAGCCTCAGGCTGGAGGTCCCCTCAGGTCGTAGACCCGCGGCATTATTCAAGCCACTCTATAGTTGCGCCACTGTCCAGAAGATTACAATCTAATAGCGGGATGTAAATAGGAAATCGTGTAACTGACTATAACACTAATGGCCCACTACTGACCATGGGTCCGCATACTGAAGACTTTGGTCAGTTTCATAGCAACCATTAAGTCATGTCGGAGGTCTTTGGGTGGCTTAAAAACTTGGGTTGACCTCATACTGGGGACCTGTGTTCCTCCTAGCCTACATACATCTACCTAGTTCCTACACCAACTATACTCCGTTCCAATGAAGTTTGGTATGATATTTAACATAATGTATATACAGTAACTGAAGAATTCTCGAATTCGACTTTCGTTACAAATTATAAAAACTTTATAACTAGGTATACGGCATAGCAAGATTAATGAAAGAAAGAAATGAAGAAACAAAAATATTTATTTCGCCAAATATCAACACATTACAAAATAATATATGTATGTATGTAGGTAACTAGGTACGAAAGGTGAAATAATACTTTTATAGGTTGTGCAGAAAAAATACAACATACATACAGAAATATACATAATTGCGAAAATTCCAACGGCACCATTAAATCCCTAAATAAAATTCAATGAATCAAGTTTTGTGTAAACTATTGTGTTCAGTGAATAAAACACTATTTAAAATTTGTATTAATTGGCGCCAAGAACCATAAAGAATTAGTGCGGGACTAAATATTAGTAATTATTACTAATTTACATATTAAATAGAATTATCATTCAGTAGTTTGGTTCACATTAACCGTCATCACAGTTGGAGTTGTCGCCTTTTTCTTCGTCTCGTCGACTGTCAAGAAATCATCGTGGTCAATGACGTCACGCGAGTCATCTACCCCACAAGTGAGGAACTTGGCGTATTTGCTGAGGTCGATGAACCCCACACCGCAAGGACGATCGATCAGACGACTGGTCATGAGACCTTGAGCGTATCCAGAGCAGACTATAACAGTGCCCAAGTCATCCTGAAAAAAAAACGGTGGCAATTTGGGAGTGCTAACAGAGTGTAAATTTGAATAATTATGTGTGAAATTTTTGGATCGTTAAGAAATATTTGCAGGTTGTACGTATGATTTTGCACTCTAATCTTAGAAACGCTTAAATTGCTTTGTTTTTTACTAAATTAAATATTTTTATGTTGAACAAGAAACGAATACTGTCCTTCATAAGTGCCGTTTACACAAAAATAAACAGGTAGGTATGTCTGAATAACATAAAAAATAAAATACTGTAAATTTTTCTTAAATATTATTTCCTTGTCTGACCTAAAATACTTTGTTTTTTTTTTTAAAGTTGGCAAAACTACTTCAAGGGCTTTCAGCGACCTTTATGGAGGAAATCTTAAAGTCTGAACTAAATATACGATACTTTTTGTAAAAAAAATTGGCAACCCTATCATTGGTTATATCAATTCTTAAAAGGTTTTAACTAGGTAGTTGCCTAGTCTTTAGTGGAATTCTTGCACGAATAAAGTTCGTAAATTATAAGTCAATATTTTAATGACTTAAATAAAGACTCCAAGTGTACTTACTCTGTGTACATTCAATTACTAGAGAAAATAGATTAGCTTAAAATTGACTAAGGCATTATTAACAAATAGTACTGCTGCACGTAGTCGGCAACGGTTATGGCTTTTGACCCATCTAAGTATATTAATATTATAGAGCTGATGCGTATGTTTCTCTGTTAGCTTGAACGCGCTAATCTCAGAAACTACTGGTCCGATTTAAAAATATCTTTCAGTGTTGGATAGCCCATTTATCCAGGAAGGTTAAGACTAATAGGAGCTGAGCACCAATGATGAATGTTTCAAAATTAGGTGATTTTTTTCCTATTGAGCGCTTCCGTTAAAGTATCGCAAAAATCATGTAAACAGAAATGATGTCACGGGTTAGCCCGATGCAACTATTTCACTCGAACGAAGTCGCGGGTGGATACTAGTTAGGGCTAAAAGGATCCAGGGAGGATGCAAGACATCTGGATTTAAGGCAAGCATTATAAGTATGCTCACTATGTAATGCGATACTTAGGAATAAGGTGCGCTAGTTAGTAAAAGACAGGGAATAGCACTATCTCGTATTAAGATTAAAATAGTAAGTAATGCGTTAAAGACAAAAGTAAAGATACAGATAGGAATAAAGATACAGATAAAGAGTAACGATACAGGTAAAGTAGTTAAACAGTACTTACTGGACAAAGCGCTCCATATCTCTCAGACTGTAAATAAGGTAGCAAGGTTTTCTTTTAGCATTCACGCAAAACGCTAATTCAACATACATATATGGGAATGACATTTAACACTTTGAATGCTAAACCAGGTCTAAAATACCTTGTTCATGTTTCACTTACAGTGCAGCTACGAAACGTATAGATTTTTTTTCAAAGTCGTTCAAAGTTACGGGGTTTATATTTATAGTAATACTATCTGCAGCGCCACGATATAAGTTTTATATCCAGACTCGCCTTATAACAAATAGAAAATAGAAATATCATTATTATATTGTAGCAAACATCATTCACATACATTATTGAACTAGCGTTTTGGCGTCAACGCTAATAAGAAAATATTTGTCGAGGGTGAAAGGTGGATTAATTATGCATTACAAATAATAATTGCTATATGAAAATTAAATCATTATTTTGTAGTAAGTAATCTTTTGCAACATATGGGCTCGTAGAAAACGGTGGTCGCATATACAGGAAATCAATAGTCGGCAGTCGGCAGGTCGCGTTACGAGATCATCGGCCTACTGATTACGGGTCTCCGTTTGTAGACTATTTCCTAGGAAAATCGTTCGTTACCGAAGCGAACTCCGCCAAGCTGCTCTACTGTACTGGGTTAACCCTACTGTCAAAATGTTGTATACCGCCAGAGACCCTCTGCTGAGGCTTAACGATTGTCCTCTGACGATATCAACCGTGACTGATGACTTAACTTGCCACTAAAAGCACGGGACCGCCCATTTTTTGCCATCCAATCCACTTTCTGAATATTCTCACTTCACTTTGCTAATCACTTACGAAAGACACAATGAGTGCATACCTCGTTCTTGTTGCTCCCAAGTTCATACCAGGTTGCTCCCGAGTGGATTAGTCTTCGTTTCATACCATCACTGCAACTCATCACTGTCCCGCTACTGGGCACAAGGTTCCTCTCACTTAGAGGTAAAGACCATAGACGCTCCCTAAGTACGGACAATACCTGATGGACTCGAAACAAATCAAACTAACCTTACAAGATGGTTGTTGTACACATAGAAACTTTTCCTTGTTATTCCACATCTGGAGGCATTGATCCGAAGGCAATAATGTCACGTCCACACGACGAAGGTCAATGAGTAACGGAATCAAGTAACCCTAGAAATACATAAAATATTTATATTTGTTTTAAATATTATGTACTATTTATTTAAGAACCTATAGACAAATATACCTTGACATCTTAGCCTCGTTGTAGTGGTTTGTTTTACTATATTTGCTGAAATAATATATTATGTGCATTATGTACCTACTTATCTATAGGTTATTTCCACAAAGGAGTTTGTTTTTCTGCGGTTATTTCAATATCCGAATGACCTTACGTAACGTGACTGTAATACAGAGGGCATGGTGCGAGTTTTTTTTATTATTTGATCTGCGTAACAACGTAAAGTATAATTTGTATGGGAACGAAGACGAGCGAAAGCTACTCTGTGATACCATTGATAGTAGGTATCCATTACTTTGTAAATTTATATTTATTTTATACCAATAGACTGAAAGAAACTCGCGAGGGATTTACCCTCCGATATGGATATATGTTTTACAAATTTGGTTATTAGAAAATTTATTTCTGTTAAAATGAATTGCCCCTTATTTAAATTATTATTAACAAACCAAAACTCATGAGAATCTTAGTTTTCGGTAATTCAGAACTGTCTTTCCTTCCTTTCTGCTAAAGTATTTTCGACGTGCTATGACATGCAGTACCTCAAAAATAGTGTTAAAAGGGCTTTAATTTAGAGCTGGTGTTGCAGCCCTAATTCATAGCGTTGGCGATTCTCGTGGCGTTGCCCTTGTCCTTAAGAGATGGTAACCAATTACTATCAGGTGACCCGACTGCTTTTATCATCAGCCTTTTACACTAAAGACTAATATAAAGCTAAGAAATAAAATTCACATACATTCCGTCTGCTACCCCATCCGTAGTACTTGCAACTGGAGTCAGTAAGCCTATTCTGTAAACTATTGACGGCTCCATATCGAATCCTATTTAACACATAATCAGTACCAGCTTCTCGTTTGTGAAATGAAAACTGGTTTGTTAGAACCAATAACGCTATATTATCTGGTGCGCAGCATAGGTGTCTTAACGTGTTATTGTAACCTGAAAATAAACTTTTTTTTTATGTCAAATGTCAAACTTTTTCACCAACACAGACACATACAAAAAGAATAATTTAATCAGGCAGTCATGAGCAAATTAGTTACTCATCAAGGAATAGGAAGGGCAGATGAGCAGATTAGCCACTTAAATGGGTAACGTTGCCCATGCACTTTAGAAACCAAAAGAAGAAAGAAGACTTTTACACTCCCAGCCGAATTACTACAAGTAGTTTCACAATGAACCAGGAAGTGGTGGTGGCCAGAATGACTTCACAAAAATATAATGATACCAAGTAATCATATCCATTCTTTGCTCTCTCAAACGAGAGGTCCTAGTTTCAAATACATCGTGAATCGGAAACATGCACGCCCTGAGAGTTCCCTTAAAAGTTCTCGAAGGTGTTTGAAGTTTACCAATCCGCAATTAGCCAATGTCATAAACTATGGACTATATGTCTCTAGAACTCTTCTCTCTCACACTCTCCGCGTTCGCACTCCTCACTTTTTCATCATTTCTTAAATTTTACAGGGTTTAGTAAGCCCTGTAAGGAATAGAAAAAACAGTGCCACATGAAAGAAGTTTCGGATAGGGTAGATATGTCGTAACACTTACGAGTACATTTATATTTCACATATAAATATTGATTACGTACCTCTATGAATGCAAAGATGATGTACTAACCGCGTTGTGCCTGCATTCTCTAAAAACCGATGCGTACCACCGAATACTTTAAACTTGTATCGTTCACCATACACGCAGCTTGCTGGTGTTAACACCACGTGGGCTTCTATCAACGCGCCCGTGCAAAACATCATTGCGTGGGATAAGAAAAACACCTACAAATAATTGTGCGTAACTTCATTCCTTTTTTCTTATTTTATTTGAGGAATATAAGGTGGATGGAATATTATTAAGTAGAATTATAAAAATGGAGTTTACCTAATCCACGCTTTGGGACATTTTGTACCCAACTTCTAATCACATTTTTCTGGATTGTGTACGAATTCCAATGTTATATATCATGTGTATTTAAATCGAACTTACTACATATTGTCCCTCAGTAACTTGTGCTGGCACTCCCACAAACCCTGGCGCATTGTTAAAATCTATATCCACTGGAATAAATTTTGAATATTTTACAAATAATTCAATATAGTAAGTAACGACGATGCTGGGCTAAAATGCAGGGCATTTAGTATTTAATGCATTTTCCAGCGGTATGCAATAAAAAAGTGTTAGGTACGGGTAGAAATAAATATTACATAATGTAGCAATTCCGCCAATTTGTCCTGCACCCATATTGATTCGTGTTGTTAAGGCGATTGCATAAAATGATAAACTATTCCATAACAAAACTAGTCTGAATTGAAACGGTTGACAAAACTTAATCAACTTAGTTTACGTTACGCAGTATGACCATTTACATACCTGGCTGGCTTCAACCCATTAATAGTCCTCTAAATCAAAAATCCGTTCTTTTGCCTAGATGTGTGGATTGGTGGCTTGGTTAGTGACCAAACCAAAAGTTGGATGTTTCTATTACACACTGACTTAGCTTAAAGACAAACACTCGACCCCGAAGCACAGCAACGATTGTTTATTTCCCACTACCGATCACTCGGTCATATTCGTTGTTGCTTATTTTTGTCGTAATATTCAGGCAATGATAATCGTTTTTGTAACACCCCATGAAGTGGCATCACGTTTCCTCATCACTAGAATAAGATGAGAAAATGCTATAATTATGACATTTCGTTTTTTCGGTTTAATAGGTGTGCGCCAGCTCTAATATTGTTGGTTTGTGTTCAACTTGTCGATTCCTCTCTTCAACTGACAGATGGCAGAATTGACAAATCCCTGACTTTTTCTAATAAAATTGTAAATGAGAAATAATGTACGATACAAATCTGTGTATTATGATGAAAATCGCATATAACTGAACTAAATACTAGTAATATTCCAAACTAATACTAATGGTTTTTATCGTAACACCCACGCTAGAATTAATCTTTTTATTTCCTGTAGTAGTGATAATATCTCAGCTGTGCTGTTAAAAATATTACAATGTTCATAAACGTGTTGAGAACATAACAAACAGATTATTTGTATAAAATCATTAGTGTGCAATATTCTATATTTTTAAAATGAATTTAATTACCAGTGTATACTTTGTATTAATTTTCATATTGTTAGTAAATATTGCGACAACGATATCGCTTTATAATAAGCCGTGGAGTGAAAAATATGAAAATAACAAATGCCCTAAATTATATCCAAAAAATTTCGAAAATTATATGCCAGTGGGTAAGTAATGTTCCAAAAATAATTCTATACCAATTTTTAATCTGTATATTTTCATTTTTCGAGTAGTTGAGGATGGTGTAAGGAGTGTGCCTTTTTTGCATTGTTTAACATTTATTTATTTAATGTACTTATACAATCAAATTCAATTCGTATACATTCACAGTTTACACTACTTATATAAATTAGAATAACATTATTTGACATTTCTTCCTCTGTTGGTCATTGCCATATGGTTGGATGAAGTGAGTTATTACTAATTACTTTAAATTTGTTTGATCTTTACCAAGTGCAAAATTAAATCCAGATAAAAATTCCAGTTCATTAAATTATTTGCAACTCATTTCTCTACAATGATTTTAAACACTAACTAACAAATAATGTCTTATGATTTCTGTTGCGGTGCACAATCAATAAAGACTTAAGCTATAGTTTTTAGTTAATTATATTCAAATTAACTTACAATATTAATTTGTTAAATAATGTTATTTTGCAATTTAGTAAAAGTTAATTATTGCTTCTGTGAAGGGGTAAGAAAACCTGTACTATGAAGAGTTCCTCATAAAGCTCTCAATAATGTATAAAGTGTACCTATTCACATTTGGCCAGCTTAGTGGTCTATAGCATATACCCCTCACATTATGAGAGGAGACGCGAGCCCAGCAGTAAGACAATTATGGATTGTAATATACATAAGACATATAGTACTGATTTTGCTGTAGGTAACTATTTATTTTGTCTTTTAAAGGGTATATTGGTGGGTGCAATGTAAAAGGGCTATGTAACAAGATGAGCATTTTCACATTTTATTATAAACACTTTCTTTTGCAATAATTAGTGTGCTGGAATGGTTAAACATATAGAAAATATGTGTTGTAGTAACTATGCAAAGTTTAATAAGCTTCAATTGTAACATGTAAAAATATATCAAATTGAAACTTTTTGAACCTGTGTTGAGGGTATGTATTTGCACATAGAAACCATTGATAAAAGATATTAAAATCAAGGTTTTTTTCATGCAGGAAATTTGACTGCTGGCAACTACTCGGAAAAAACTGATCTGAAGGGCCTTAGACAATGTGTGATGGCATGTTGTCTTGCTGAGACATGCAATATAGTTTTTATAGTTGAAAGTAGGTGCTTTCATGTGGAGTGTGTCAGTGATGAGCTGTGCCTTCCGCTACCGAGGGTGGGAGGCCACAAGTGGGATACCCATGTATCTATGATACTAGTAAAACCTGTTTTACCCAATGGTAAGAAAACATAACACATTCATGATGAAATTGTTGATGGAAAACAGTAAGGGCATAACTCTTAAGAGTTACTCTAAAGATTACAGATTATCTATATGGAAAATAATAAGTTACTGCTATGATTGAGTAATTGTGAAGAATTATACACTTAATGTTACACTACTTATAAAGTGAAGAAAAATTTTAATACATATTTGTTAAGAGTACCTCCCATACTGGCAAAGTAAGGTTCACTTTGGTGACAATATTTAAAACTCTCAGAGGTCTTAAAAGACCATGTTTTGAAATCTGGAAATTCAAAAGAATTTAACTTTGATCACATCCAACAACCTAGTTACAATAAAATTTATTAAGGGCTCTTATGTTCAACAGGTGTATTTAAAATTTTCTTTTTTAATATGTTAACTCAAATTATAGGATATAAATTTAATAACTGTTTTACAGAAAATTGGTCTGAACTTTTAGACCAATCTAGCTTTAGAGAAATAAATAACTTTGTACCAGAAGAAGAAGTGTATTCATACAGCAACCACCGCAATGATTTGCCTTCCGAAGATGACGATACAAACTTTCTTGCAAGATTTTTGAATAACCTGCCAAATATGGATGATGATGATCAACAGACATTTGACAAGTACTCTGAAGGTAATGACAATGATATGATGCTGGCAGCTTCAAGGTTTTTAGAAAAAGCACCATGCGAGGTTGGAGCTGATGACTGTCCTTACAATGCAGAGTGTATACCTCTTGGACTGAAATCCCGGAATGGAATTTGTAAATGCAATTTAGGGTATGAAGAAAATTCTCAAGGGGCATGTGTTCAAATACGATCATATGCAAAGGGCCCAGCGATGCCTATTGAATCCATAAAGAAGGTGGATGACCTCATGAGCAGTGAAAGCAAAATAGAAATGATCAGTGACAAACCACCAACAACTCAGAACTTGACTGTTTCCATATTGTCAAAGGAGGTACGTTTTTTATGCATGTATATTATGTTGTGCCATTGAGTTCTACAAAACCACATCACAAATTACTACGAAAATTGAAATACTGGTTTTATAGATCTATAAATTGATTAATCAAGGTTTCATATTAAACAGAAACATTATAATGTTTAATTACGGGAAATGTTGAAGAGACTAGCTGACCCGGCAAACATTGTTTTGCTATATAAATTATTGAAATTTACCTATTATCCTGTGGTAACAAAACCATTATCTGGGATAAAACATGTCACTCTATTGTATAATTAATTTACAGTAATACCCAATAGTATTGAAATCAGTGGTTTCCGAGCTGCCATAGATATTTGACCTGTTATACTATGTTTGTAAAGTTTCCTATTGATTTCATTTTCTTTTTAAAGGTACAACTCCCCGACAATCAGGTCACTTTGGCTGCCTACACTATTCCAGATGAAAAATCAACTTCAAGTCATTATAATTATGTTTGGACCCTTGTTGATCAACCCAAAGGTGGTTTTACAGGTACATTACACTCAAATTACTTCAAATACAATAAATTTATTCATCAAACAGTTTCTGCTTACTTGCTTACAAAATTATAATAATGTATGCAGAAAAATATTTAATATAATTTTTTAATTGTGTGTTCGATCTTGGCGTGCGTGCGTGCATGTCTGTGCGCGCGTGTGTGTGTGTGCGCATGCGTGTGTGCGCGCGTGTGTGTATGTGCGCATGCGTGTGTGAGTGCGCCAGACTCAAGCTCAATAGCCACCACTTGTTGATAAGTTGATTCTGATGTTCTTCCACACTTATATATTTGTTGTAGGCAACATGCACCAGAACGGAGGAACAGTGACTCTCACAGATCTAACAGAAGGTCAATATAGGTTTAAGGTGACTGTAAATGGAACCAACTCGTACGGTGAAGGGTTTGCCAATGTGACAGTGACACCTCCTAAGAGGATAAACAAGCCGCCCCAGGTTGTGATAACGCCACAGATTCAGACTGTCAAGCTGCCTAACTCGGGTGCTGTGTTGGATGGTAGTGCTAGTAAGGTATGGTTTTATATTGTTTATTTAAATTTGGGAACCTACGGCCTACTTGATTTGTTAATAATAAATCTATACTAACAATAAAACTGTAACGGGGTCAATTTAGTACATTAAGTATTTTTTGGAAATTTTGATGCAGGGAGGCTTTATTATTGATATAGAGACAAAAACAATTTTTTTTGGGTTTATTGTATGTCTGTCTGTTCGAGCTTCATTCAAAAACCACTGGACAGATTTAGATGAAACTTTGCATAGTCGTAGTTTAAAACTCGAATGGTTATAGGATATATTTTAACCTGGGAAATGGTTTAGTTCCCGCAGGATAAGAGTTTAGAATTAGTACGGCAATTCCAAAACCAATAGACCAATTTGGATAAATTTACCATGTTTGTGGCTTATGTGCACGATCAAGTCAGGTGTCTTAAGGTTTTATGCCACTCGAACCCCTACGATGTAGTTTAACGATTGCTATCTAACGATAAGAACCGGCACTATCGGCTTTCGTTTCTTTACACGATTTTATTCTCAAACGCGCATGAATTTTGAAAAATTGCGGTCACCTATCTTCCTACCAACCGCGCCCGATGTTGCTTAACTTTTGTGATCGCTTACAAAACTTAACTTTTAGTCTAGTCACTCGAAGTCAAAGTCTTGAAGTCATTTACTACAAAACGAACGAACGGGAACACTGACGTGGCAACTTATTCCGGTGGTGATAAAAGACGAGGCGAAGCGCATTGTTCGTCCAGACGGATATTTTTCGTATAATAATAGGTTTTGTTTAGTAACAGTAATTAATTTGTAACAGCTGCTGTGATTATCTATAAATATCGTAGGAGTTGCCTATTTACAATGGCATGTAAGCAATTTTTTTAGTTTTTTCTACCTTTGGTTAACGGTCATTAAATAAATAATATTTTTTTCCAGGATGACGATGCAATAATCTCTTGGCATTGGGAACTAACCTCTGGGCCACTTGCATATCAGCCTTCCTTGCAAGATGGTCCCACTCTGGTCTTGAAAGACCTGAGGCAGCCGGGAAATTACACATTCAAACTGACGGTGGAAGATTCTGATCATGTGAAGAATTCTACAACAGCTAACATTACTGTTTTGAATCACACAGACTATCCCCCTGAAGCTAATGCTGGTAAGTTTGTTAAATGTTTTAACGTAACACACACACAAATGAACACACAGATCTTTTATCAACTTAGATAAATAAATACTTTTTTTGTTATATTTTTTTAATTTATTTTTTTACATAGAATAAGCGAATGCTTGACATCGATCCGCTCTGATGTCAAGTGGTGATGACGTCTAAGGGGTTGGACACACTAACTTAGTAAATGCCTATTCACTCTTCTCTTGAAGAGAAAATAATTGTCATCCGCCATATTTAATTTTGCTATTTGCCAACATAATTATACTTTTAGCGCTGTAGTGTTGAATTGTTCGTTAAACAGCGCACTTGACCTTAGGAGCTATCGCTTGAAATTATATAAAATATAGGGTTGCCAACCGTACTGTGTTTAGAGTACTAAATTACGGGACTCCGTACTGTATACTGGTCAACAAATATATAGTACGCGAAAATACTATATTTCAATACAATATCAATGTTTATATTTTGCAATACTAAAAGTAATAAAAAAAAATCCCATATATTTTAACGCAATTTGATTTCACTGACGTAATGTGCGTGTGAGTGAAAAAAAATATGTTTTTTTTTTAACAATTGAGAAAAAAAACATTGGCAACCCTTATAAAATGTGACAAAACTCGTGCGTAGCTTCTCTACCTACATATTAGTATTTTAAAGCTTAAAAAGGTTTTTTTACTAGAAGGTGGCTACACTAAACGAGAATTATTGATAATTAATAAACTACACTCTCGGCCTCCTCACCCATGAGGAAGATACCTCAGTACTGGGGTCAGTTGAAGCCTTATGTGGTTAAATTGGGCATAAAAACTGTTACTAAATATTTTTTATTTGTTCTGTGTCTAGGTGTAATAAAACAAAT
>DWJZ01004975.1:0-14670 GCA_018249125.1 Asbolis capucinus
CGCAGCGTACGCGATATAAGGATTTTTTTGGTACTTTTTTCACACGTTGGGTTACGTTGTCGAAATTTTCACACGGATCCCTATTTTTTCTCGCATAGCCTATGTTCATCAGAGATAATGTAGGCTTCTAATAGTAATAGATTTTTTTAATTGGTCCAATAGTTTCGGAGTCTATTCTATTAAAACAAACAAACAATAAAATCTTTCCCAGTTATAATATTAGTATAGATTATACTTAGTGCAAATCCCATCTGGAATATTTGCCATTCAAAATTGTTTTTCTAGATCGAATTTGCACAGAGCATATTGAAATATGCGCGGTTTTTATTAATATTGACATATACATAAATATAATATTGTTTTAGAAAAAATATAGTAAACAAAATACATTTTGTAAAATACTCCTTATTTTCCATGTAATATTCAATATGTTATAGTCGTAAGAGCCAATTTTAATAAACGCGTAGAAACACAATATTAATAAAATAACAAATTATATAATTTGTCTAATTTTAACACGGACGTCGACTATCTTAATTGCCTATTATAAATTAATGTTAATGTGCTTCTCTCATTGTTTATTTCATTTATCTACGAATTATACGAAGTAGAAATAGCTGAATTACGTTATAACATCACCTACCTATAATATTAAGCGGTAGTGAATGAATGAGTGATGTAGTCATATCAAACAAAAAATATTATATTTTTATGTTAATAGGCAGGCACACTGTTAACTACCTCACAGGTTCGAAGGCGCTGATTTTTCTACTTTTATAATATCTTGCGTCCAAGGTGCTTTATATCTGGTCATAAAATTAGCACTATGGCTATACAAGGCATTTTAATCCCTGTAGTATTTAAGAAAAGATTCAATGTTATTCATTTATTCTAAGAAATCCTGTATTAGTATAGGTAAAGAGTTTTATTTTAATAGCTTATATTATAACTCCCAAGAGATATACAAATACATATGTGTTTCTTGGCCGCGTTCTATACGGAATCCGGACAAGGTGTTGCAGATCTGGTTTGGCCACAACGTGTTATTTTAGGCAAGACATTATTATGTATACATTATTTTTAACATTTATGTGTTTAGTAACTTTTATTCATATATTAATTTCTTTCATCTATCATAAACAAATAATTAACTTTAAAAGAGTGTTAAATAAAACGGATGAATCTATTATTTGTCAAAAAAACCTATAAGTAATTAAACTTCATTTATAACTCATCAGAATCTACTTACTTCGAGTATTCATTTAAAAGTCATTAAAGGTAATATACATAGAAGCGCATTACTAAATCATTTCCAGGTACATGCATGGTAGGTTATAATAACTGCGTGCGACAAAAAATAGACAAGAATCAAATATTACATACAGCCAAGTACGTCCGGTCTCTCTCGACAAGGTCAGCCAATCTGTTGATGAGGTAACCGCGCTGCGAGGCGTCCATCTTGCGCCATGTTGATCCTAGCCTGCCAATGAGGAAGAAAGCACTCTATATACTATATATATATATTATAACTAGTCAAGCATTAATTTATAATATGTAAAAAAACTAAAAGCTATTCCAATCTATATTCTATTATAATATTATAAAGCTGACGAGTTTATTTGTTTGTTTGCTTGAAAGCGCTAATCTCAGGAACTTCTGGTCCGATTTGAAAAATTCTTTCAGTGTTAGATAGCCCATTTATCGAGGAAGACGATAGGCTATATATCATCATGCTAAGACCAATGAGAGCGTAGCACCAATAAAGAATGTTTCAAAATCCGGGAATTTTGGTCTTATTGAGAGATTCCGCTGCGTGCGCTGCGTAAACGGTTAAAGTTTCGCAAAAATCATATACGACAGAAACGAAGTCGCGGCCGGAAGCTAGAAATATTATAAAGAGGAAAATTTTGATTGTTTCTTTGATTGTTTGAGAAAAATAGGCTCGAATAGAAAAATTATTATAACATTAAAATCCTCCATTATGCCTAATAAACCTACATATATAAAATATTTTCATAGAAGTTAGGGGTCTTATATGAAAACTTCGATGAAAGCCTACGTGTAAAAAAGGTCTTTAAAAAAAGACGTATAACTCCGAAAAACACAATGATGAACGTTTAGACTACTATATTCATTTAGTTTCATTGTAGTACGTACTAGAAATTTGCCTCACTTCGCTTCGGAAGAGTCATTCAGTGGTTTCAGAGTTGCCATATTAAGTTTAAACTATTATCCCACGGGCACAAATCGGTTTTCTGGGATAAAACGTATCCTATAACCATTGCCCTTATATAAGCCACAAACATGCTTTTCATCTAAATTTGTCCATTGGTTCCGGAGTTGCCATACTAATTTTAACCTATTATACATCAGTGGAAGTATTAGTGGTCAACTCAGGTGTCAGACGTTTTTTATGCCACCCGAAGACCATCAACATGGCTTACAGAGATATAAATAATATCCTATAACCATTCTCGGGTTTTAAACTACGACTATGCCAAGTTTCATCTAAATCTGTCCAGTAGTTTTTGCTTGAAGCTCGAACAGAGAGACAATAAAAAAACACAGCCTTTCTGCATTCAAATTTTCAAAAAATATTTTATGTACAAAATTGACCCGTTACCATTTTATTATTAGTACAGAGATTATGAATGGTGTATTATATATGATTCTAAACTCGATTTTTCGTGGACTGTGTATTCACGGTATAAGTTTTGCTCGCCGATATTTCGACCCAGTTGCGTGGGTCATACTCACGGCTGATCAACTTGACTGGGTCTGGATCGAAATATCGACGCGAAATACAAATATCGTGAGTACCTACCCATAAATACCCTGGTGTATTATCATGTCCTATCATACTGTAATTACACAGAACAGAATATTATCAGTGTTGTAATATAACATTTACAAATTAACTTCAGTCTAATTTTGATTATCTACACAATATCTAGATTTTAGACTGATTACTTTGACAGGCCGGATGGTCTAGTGGTTAATGAACCTGACTACTACACCGGGGGTCGTGGATTCGATTCCCACCCAGGTCAAACTTTTCTGTGATGAGCAGGAATGTTTGTTCTGTGTGTCTGGGTGTATAATAGAAATATATATTTAAGTATGTATTTAAAAGTATATATATGTATGTTTATCAGTTGTCTGTTCGGTATAGCACAAGCTAACGCTTAGTTTGGGTTCAGATGGCCGTGTGTGAGTTGTCCAAAGATATTTATTTATTACTATTTATGTATTTAGCTGCGTATACTATTGATAGTAGTATGGCTGGTTCCAAACGGCAGGGCAGAATAAGAAATACAGACCTTAGAAGTAAAACAAAAGTAACCGACATCATCACTCAATTTGAGGAACAAAAATGGAGATGGACTGGACATATGATGCGTGACAACCAAAATGGAGTAAGACAGCAGGTACTGATTGGTACCACAGATGGCAAAAGAAGGCGTGGTAGACTGTGTCAACGATGGCAGGATGACATTAAAAAGACTGCTCCAAGATGGAGAAGAACAGAGTGACAGGCAGGAACGAAAGTTGCTTGAGGAGGCCTATGCCAGGTGGCACAAAGAGCTAAGGGACATATTATAAGACATCTTATTATAAATTTTACTGCTCAGAACGAAAGCCTATATTATTACTATTGATAGTAGTGATATTAACACTATCCTACCAATCTACGGCAGCTTGGTGGAGTATCCTCTGAGTATCCTCAATAATTCATAATGTTTTCATCAAACATGAGTTGATGATACTAATAATAGGACTGTGATGGGACTGATTCTGTACACTAAATCTTTTCTTAATTTTAATAGCTTTGTTGTCAATGACATTGTCATAAATTTTTTAATATTTGTATCGCAACAATTTTAAATAATCCATGTAACTAAATGCAGATAATAAATAATGCACATCAGTGGAAGTATTAGTGCTCAACCCAGGTGTCAGATGTTTTTATGCCACCCGAAGACCATCAACATGGCTTAAAGAGTTATCATTAGATACCACCTAGGACCAACACAGCTTCACGTGTACTTTGAAGTGCACATAAAAGTTTTGCCACTAGCGGTCACCCATCCATCTACCAACTGCACCACCTTTAGCTTAACTTTTCCAATTACTTCAGATTGTCACAAACCACGTCAAAAACCATCCGATAAAAATCCATGTTACTCACTTGAAGGCTTTTTGAGCAGCCTTAACGGCTTTGTCAACATCTTTTACACCAGCCTGTTGTACTTCCGCTATCACCTGTCCATTGGCAGGGTTCTCGGTCTTGAAGGTTTTGCCATCCGATGACTTGACCCACTCATTGTTGATGAACAGCTGATAAACAATAATTTCATTATGGTTGTGTTTCCAGACCATGCTTAATCAGAGTCTCTATATATTATAATATCATCTATTTCAGACTACCCGTATCCGCAGCTTAGCTTACCCTCATTTATTGTTTTTTTTTGTAAGTATTTTTCAAGATTTAAAGTTATTCCAAAAGTAATTACAACATGTATTATGAGGTATTTCGGTACATAGTTCGGTACCTATTTTCTATTCTTTAGAAGATAAAATTAAAGAGACCCTACATTTATATTAAAGGTATAATATAAGGCTATGTAAATTTCAAATTCAAGGTACATTTATCAGCCAGGAGTTTGTATTGAAAATTTCAAAATATTCACAATATATTTTTTTCTTTACCTTACAAAATATCAAAAAACTGAGAAACACATATTTTATTACGTTTTTTGCAAATTTCAAGTTGGTTGATATTTAAGAAAAAATCTATACAAACATTCATCCCCTATCCAAAGGTATCCCTGGAATTATTCGGGATAAAAAGTATCCTAAATGTTAATTGGGGATATAACTAATAATTTTGCAAAGTTTAATCGAAATATGTCCATAGGCTTTCAAATGATGCATGTTCAGAGACAGACAGACAATAATTCAAAAAAAATATTTTCATACTCAATCTCAGTAGTAAAACCTCTTAAAAATATTGAAAAAATATTCAATGTACAGAAAAAATGCACTTTGAGTTTTGTTATAGTACCTATAGATCGTTTTAAAATAGCATTGCAAATTTTAATTACAATGTTATTTTAATAACACACTTAATCTTATTGCATTACAATTTTTGTTTCACATTTGGCTCCAGTGCCAGCTCAGTTACAGGAACTCCTTTTAAGGAATTAAGGAAGGCCTGTATAACTAGGTCTTTCTGCTGCACTCAGAGCCTTAGTATTTACTCAAATTGCTTCCTAGTAAAGATTTTGTATAGATATTCTATAGTAATGAGTGATTTAAGGAACTATTAATATTTCTAAGTGATGCAGTAAATTCTTTGGCAAAGGTTTAGAATCGAGAAGAAAAGAGGTATGGAGAGAGGTAGTGGGGAAAGTGCTGAGCCCTTCCACACTTTTTCGTCCCGTGAATGAAGCGTAGTTTTTTTTATCGAATTTTGAAATTTTAATTTCGGTAGGCATAACTAGTCAAAAACAACAAAACATTGTCTTAAATACATAACTAAATCCTATAGACAATAGTTTTAAAATTACTATCACCTGACGCTGCTGTTGACTCCTTCTTTTTATCGGTTATAGCAGCCTAACAAATAAATTTAACCTAAAGTCGCGACGCACAGCATTCATGAGAACTTAAAACTCGGAAGTCACGACGAATCGAAAGTCCCGGAACGTCTTTTTTTTTAATTTGCGGAAAATTAATTAATTCATTGTAATTATATAATCGATTTTTATACATCGATAATAATTATGCATATCAATCTGTTTTAAGACAAACGCCCGCTTAATAAATCAAATTTACTTCATCCGCACAAATAATAACAATAAAACCATTGTCACAGATGTTGACGGGACCCCAAACCCGCGGGGTCCCTTATTCTTAATTTATTATAGAGGCCTAACAAACCTAATCTGTCATTATTCTTTTAGTAGTGTTAGCTTTTAACTAAAGAGGGCTCGCCACCTACCGAAAATGCCATTGGAATCCTACATAGTCCTGTCATTTCCCCGAACATACAAACTTCTGTTTATTAATTGTCCATTTTATTTAACAGAAAAATAGGATATTTCAATATAGAAAATAAAATTACGTATTTTTAAAGTACCTTTTAAAGTGTACATCGGCTATCGATAAATCGATAATCGAAAAAAGAGTGGAGAAGTAGAGATCAAACATAATACATCCTCGTCAATTAATAAAATTCTTTGATGAATAAAGTGATAACAAATATATTTACCTCATTTATTTAAAAAGAAAGTGTAATGCCCAAAGGCTTGTAAAGTTTGTGACTGTAAATTAAGAAAAAAAAATAACGACTGTGTCGTGTGTATGTTGAGCCATTTTCTCGGATGTTATCATATCTAATCACAATGAAACATGCTTAAGGCCTAAGGACTTCTGACAGCTGCTTAGTGATTCCCACATTGAATTCAATAGAGCAGCTTTTTAGAACACCTTTAAAATTTAAATCTCACCACTTCAGTGATGAGGAGTAAATCGTGCACTGCAGTAGAGTGCTGCAACTTGAGCCAAATATAATAATAAAAATAAGCTCTTTGCCAATATATATTATTACACTGGTATGACAATAATTCGTTTAAAAAACAGTGCCAAAGTCAGTATTCTACACATTTCCATAAAGACATACATTAACATACTAATAATTCATTAACATACAAAAATATGAACAGCATGTTGTAAAACAAAGTATTTGTTAATGTATGCAAATTATTAGATACAAGCCGCATTAATTAACATAAAAACTCAACATTCTATTATTACCGAATGCCTCCTAAAGTATAGATTAGATACAAGTGATCTTAATAATATAATAAAGCCAATTAAACTCACCCCAGAATACAATATTTCAGGATTAGTATTCGGGGCTGGTGCAGCAGCGGTTGCAAATTTCGCCTTAGAAATTTGTAGAGCTTTATTCCAGTTTCGCAACATATTTAAATCAGTTAACAAAAATAGACACTATATTTATATAAATCTTTCTTATCACAGTCCAGCCGGTTTTATTTTGAGTTCTAAAAAAAAAATAATGATTCAGTACTTAAGTTCCGCATCGGCTGGAATAAACCAGAACTGATAACACAATCAATCAAATCCTGCCGAGCCGCAGGGGCGAATTGGCATTGACATAATAAGTGGCAACAGTCTGTCAGTAACATCGATGTCAGTGTTATCTAAATGTCATTACGACTTTCTACTGATACTGTCAATTCAATGTGTCAATTCTGTTTTCATATTCGTTTTTCAGTCATTATAAGTAGTTTGAAATGAATACTTATGCGTACATATTTATTAATTTCTAATTAATGTAAAAATTGTAAAACAAAATGAATAAGTAGTTTGTGTAATAAACCTCGTTTTATTTTAAAAACATGTCTTGTAACTATGCTGATGGCTTGTCTCCTTACGAGCATAAAGGTGTTTTGGGTGTACCAGAGGTATTCACATTATGCTTTGAGTTATTCTGCAATATTGTTTAAACTAAGATTAAACTACTTTTAATGTTGGTTACAGAAATTTGATAGCATTGAAAAGTTTGATGAGAAATGTAGATTGTTAGCTCGACTTTTAACGGAAAGTAAACACACAGTGGTGCATACTGGGGCAGGTATTAGTACATCGGCAGGGATCCCGGATTTTAGGTTTGTAGTGTAATTGTGTGGCTTAGATTTCGAATCTAGCTTAGAATATGGGAGCCTTTTTGGTGCCTTCCTCAGCATATTCATTTTTTTCTTAAAAATCTATGAATATTATCTACCATCTTTTTATTGAATTGTTTTATTGATAAAAAAATAATGATTGAGAAGTACTCAATGGCAAGTCATTAAAACGAATAGACAATTATTACATATACATTGAGCTTAAAAGCTCTGGGCCTGTATGTTTTTTGAATGTTTTAATAATCACAATTATATGACTGCCAATTTGGACAAAATCAATTCATTAGTGTTGTGTTTATATCTTAAGCATATTTTTTATTAATTATATTCATAGCTGTGATATGTTTCAGGGGTCCAAATGGTGTATGGACTTTGGAAAAACAGGGAAAAAAGCCAACAACAAATATATCATTTGCAGATGCTAAGCCCACTAAAACCCATATGATACTTAAAAAACTAGTTGAATGCAACCAAGTGCAGTATATAGTAAGTCAGAATATAGATGGTCTTCATCTGAAGTCTGGTTTACCAAGGAAGTACCTATCAGAGTTACATGGCAACATGTTCATTGATGAATGCAATCTGTGTAAAAGGTATTTTACTTTTTAACATAATTGTTAGTAGTCTTGGTTTCTCCCAATAATTATGATAACTTGGAGCATACTTCTTCACCATACTGTTTTTCAGTGGAAATGGTAGAGGACAGCAACAAGTGTCTCAGTCGTACTTCAAATTTGATCAATAAACTTGATTTTTTGTTATTGTTTTTGTCCGTCCTCTTTTAATGTTCTGTTAATTGCTGCATGCTTTTTACATCTACTTTGCATCTTTAGTTACGATTTTTATACTATTAGATTAGGAAGTTGTTAATGAGCAATATTTCTTCCAGGCAGTTTGTCCGCAGTTGTCCTGTAGAAACTGTAGGTAAAAAATGCAGTGGTGTGCCCTGTGCTGCTAGTCACTGCGGTGGCAGACCGTGCCGAGGGCGGCTCTATGATGGGGTATTGGACTGGGAGCACAGTTTGCCGGAAAATGATCTCCTAATGGCTGAATGGCATTCCAGGTATTTACTGGACTAAAACAGTTAGTAGTATAAAGTTGAGCCACGGCCTATTCATTAATGGCCCACTGCTGAGCATGGGTCTCTTCTCATACTAAGGAGCCATAGAGCAGGGTTTCCCAACCTGGGGGTCCGCAGACCTGTCTCAAGGGGTCCACAGACAATGTACAAAGTAAACCACGCAGTTGAGCGTTTACCTACATGAAACGAAAAAAAACTACGTGGCACACTACACTATACATACCGGTAACTTCTTGAGCATTGAGCTTGACTGCACAGTAAACTGTTTCTCGTTATCTGTACCTACATTCTGCACTGTGAAGGCTCCAACTGAGCGATATCAACCCAAATATTATGAGTTTGGTTGCTAAATGGCAACATCAACCATCCCATTAAATTTAAAATAATTTATACAAGTTAAATATATTCATTGAACTTTTTCGCAAATAAAAGTATGTGAGCGAGTTTTTAGTATTATATCTAGGGGTCCGCGAATCATAATAAAGTGGCGCTAAGGGTCCACACTAGAAAAAGGTTGGGTAACCCTGCCATAGAGCATACTCCAGCATGCTTCTCCAATGTTGAGTGGTAGTAATTGAGTAAAACTTTACGTTTCTGGAGTCTTTTAATATGATTAAAGAGAATTATTCATATATTTACTCTGTTCTTTTGCCTTAAATTTCATAAAAAAAAACATAAAAAAACTTTGTTAAGAACTTACTAGACAGAAGTTCATATTTATTTATAGTTTGTTCTTTGGCTACCCTCACAATAATTAATGAATTACCACAGATACATTACAAAAACATCAAAATGTTGTTAATTTATTTTCAGCATAGCAGATCTGAGCATATGTCTTGGAACAACTTTACAAATCATTCCTAGTGGCAACTTACCACTTGAGACTGTTAAGTATGGTGGAAAGTTGGTAATTTGTAACTTGCAGCCAACAAAACATGTAAGTAGGTGTTCTTGGCTCTCCCGCTGCTCTCAAGAGTGGCAGAAAATGTTTTTAGCATTAAGTCTGCCTTTTGTTCCATTGCCAATATTTATGGTTCAGTAAAAAATAAAAATAAAATTTCTTTGACAAACCATTGATTGGTTTTGTCAGAATACAGAGTTCTAATGCACTCATAGTCTTATTAGATTTGATCTCTGCTTAGTACAGATTTTATATTGCGATTAACTTTTAATTTCCTAAGGATTTTTTTTAGTATCATTAACGATTCTGAGTGCAGCACGTAGCATAGCAACTATTTACTTTTTTCTTTCATGCTTTAGAAGTTGGATCACCGTATTTTGTAAGAATTGGTCCATTTGCTAAGGTGAAGGAAAATATTGTGAGGAAACCTGCATTTCTGAAAGTCCTCCATAAGAGTTCTCAAAGGCCTGTGAAGTCTTAACTATTCGCACTTGGCCAGCGTGGTGAATAAGACCTGAGCCTGGCCATTTAATAATTCTAAAAACCGAGTAACTTTAAAACAGTAAGTCTGTAGTAAAAATTGCGACTATTTGAATTTCCAGAACAACAAGGCTGATTTAGTAATACACTACTACGTGGACGATATACTAGAAAGAGTTATGAACATTTTGGGATTAGAAATTCCTGTTTATAACGAAAATGAAAGTATCACCAAAATGGCGGAAAACACAATAATTGACTGGACTATAAATAGAAAAGACTTATTATCGTTGGAAAAGACATTTAAAGCCAAATGTAAGGGAGTGAAAAAGAAGAGAAGTTTGATAAAATCTAAGAGAAATAGTGCAGATTTAGAAAATGGACACCATGATGATGATGATAAAGCTAAGATTGTGAAATTGGAAATCAAAGAAGAAAATGGTGAAGTCGTTAAAATGGAAGAAGCGGATGAAAATATCACATAATATATTCAGATTCATTCGAAGAGCTTGTAGCCCGGTGGCTGAGTCGATTGTAAATGATCGACAAAGTTAAGCAACAGCCGGCGCTAGAAAGTGGCTGATGGCTGGCGAAACATTCATGAGCGCTTCCGTGCTTCGGAGGACACGTAAAGCTGTCGGTCCCGGCTGTTATCACCAAATGGCATTGGTTTTTATGTTGTGATTTCCAGCACTTGAGTTGGCCACGAGTGGATCAGCGTGAAGTATGCTCTAGGTCTTCGCGTTTGAGAGGAAAGACCTAACCTGAGGAAGAGGAAAGACCTGAATAGTGGGCCATTGGTAGGTTGAAACAAACCAGTGAAATTTAATTGAATCACTATTGCTCCAACACTAATGTTACAAGTACTCATGATATGCTTAACACGCCAATATTTCGACCCAGTGGCGAAAATTGTAGTCACAACCGAACTGGAATTTAATATACATGTATCGTGAGTACCCTTAAAATTGGTATGATAGGTACGAATAAGTTCAAGAATCTGAATCAATCTGTAAATGAACAAGACAGATCAAATAAAACAAGTTTTTATTTAAAAATATATTTTATTTACAATATCCAATCTTTAAGGAATATTTCAAACATGAATAAAATTAATCTCTTTGGTTTAACATTAATAAAAATGTACAATACAATTTTTCTGTAAAGATTTTATAAGCCTCATATATGTAGTATTATTCGACAGAAATTTTTGACGATGTTCAAATACACAAAATGTATGTTTTCCGTAGTATAGTACAGCTTTTATCTACATCTATAAAAAATTCGTGTCACAAGATTTGTTACCGAAATGGCTGAACCGATTTTGATGAAATTATATATTCACACATTGGTATCTTTACTGACAAATGGAAATTGCAATATTTTTGGTATAAGTAAAGCATAGCACTGCTCCTATTCTAACATACATACATGTAATAACGAATATCGATGTAAAATTCTTTATCTGAATATTGTGTTATTTTCTTAAATTCGTATTTCAAAAAAATAACATTAGTTACTTGACAATAGACATTTTTACAGTACCTACTATTTTAATTTCATTCAATGTACCTATTAGTATGGAAATACTATTTAAAGTATTTTTAGCACTATAATAAAATAATGCTACCTTAAAGTATTGATGCAAAAAAATATTTTTACAGATAAGTTGAAAAAAAAAGCGATATGATGCATACATAGTATGATTATAGTACAGTACTGACAATATTAAACTGCACAGTTATGATTGCATAGCATATTTACCCCATTACTGACAATTTTAAACTGCACAGTTATGATTGCATAGCACATTTACCCCATTACTGACAATTTTAAACTGCAGTTATGATTCCATAGCACATTTACCTCATTAATGACAATTTTAAACTGCACAGTTATGATTTCATAACACATTTAGCCCATTACGACAGTTTTAAACTGCATTTGGCAAAAATTGCACTAATATCCCTAACACATGAACCAAGTGAGCTGGAAGGCAATGATGGTGACCAGTGGGAGCACCAGGTTATCAACTTGGTCCGTGTTGGCTTCCACCAGCCCAGCTACTGTCGCTGCTATCATAGTGCGACGCATCGCGCTGTTTACATCGAGCAAATCTGTTAAGAAAAACAATAATAACTAGGGTGCATCCGTAGCTTATTTCGCGTAGGGATAAAAAGGATTTCTTTAAGTTATTCCACATTATAACTTACTTTACTACTAACTTGACTTACTATTCTTCAATAATACTTACCAAACATCTGAAGAGCGTAAATAGTGCTCAATTGAGATAGAATATTAAATAATGTCCCTTCGTACGTTCTATTGGTGCCTGTAACAACAATATTTATATGTGAAGTAAATAAAGTTTAATCTATAAAGAAGAAAGATTTGATTATTTTGTTTGTTTGAGGCGAATAGGCTTCGCTGCTGGACCCATTTGCAATTTTTTTTATCATTGTAACATTCTTCTGGATGAACATAAGCTATAGAATATTTTCAAAAATTTTAAGAAAACTCATGAAAATTTCGATAATCCATGTATGAAAAAAAAAACATTTTTTTTTATATCGCGCATGCTACATAAATTATAAATAGACAATAGAGCAAAGTGATGTGCTACAGTTTTATAGAGAACATCAATATCTACAAATAAGTCTGCAATACCATACGTCTAACATTTACAGTTACAGTATGTACAATAACTACTTTTCTGGTAACTGGTTCTACTGAAGCGAAGCGTAGTGTAAACTATTCTTACCAGACCACTTATTAAAACCGTAGTTAGATCCGAACCAACTGGCGGCAGTATCTCCCACACCAATGGCCAGTACTCCTGCCAGCAGTTCCAGCTGTTGGCCCTCGTGGGCGGGCACGACCAGCAGTGGGAAAGCTAGACCCACGTATAGGTATAGTGGGGTCATAGCGAATAGACCGCAGTCCTGAAACATTGCACGACTTTAAGTTCAGTTTCTTTTCTAGCAAAATATTACGTAGCTGGAGGACCATGAAATTTGGCACAGTTAAAATTTTATGAGGAGGAGAGCAAAAAGTTAATATCTTATTGATAATTAATTAAATACACTAAATCAACAAATTAAAACATTGCCATGCTTATGACACACACTTTTGTCAATTTCAATACTGTCGATGACAGAACAACCATAAGACACATTGAATTGCGTTTGAAATTCAACCATATATAATTACAAATAGGGTCGCTAGTAACAATTAATAATCAAAATTGTTTTAGAAATACCTTCTCATCGCTGTACACTAGGAAAGCCGATTGTAAGGCTGATGATATAGGTTCTATTTTAGATTTACGAAGTGCCTGAAAAGAAAAACATAATTCACACATATATAATAAAATATTCGTAATGAGAAAGTTTGTGGGGATGGATGTTTGTTACTTATTCACAAACTATTAAACATATCTGAATGAAATTTGGTACAGGGATAGATTACAGTCTGGAATAATTATGTAGGCTACTTCTTATCAACATACTACGTAGAAGTAGTCGCAGGAAAAAGCTAGTCAAAATGTATCAATCGGTTGCCAATATTCTAGTCAGAAGCCGGAAAGAAAAAAATATATAAAATAATAAAATATAGGAAATTGTAAATATACTTGTCAAGCCATGTCGGAGGCCTTTGGATCCTTCGACTGGCGTGGTGGAGTATGGCTCCAGACCTCCTCAGTCATAAGGAAAGTCATATCAAGAAACCCTCACCTCAACGAACACCACAACTCCCAAGCCAACTCCTGCCGCGAATGTCATCAAATAACGATCAAATATAATCCCAGAAAGGAAGACCATTGAAGCGAGTACGTGGAAGGACTTCCTCGTTACTGTGGTAGCTTTCACCGCCAACTTGGTTCTAACCGACAATGCTATCACAGCCAAAACCACCAAGAATAGCCAAAAGGTAAATATTTTCACCTGAAAAAAAAAGGATTTTATTTTTTACCTTGCAGGGACATCTTGAAGGGGTTACTATTATTTTAAATGCTAGTGTTTTTGCTACGTTGTGACGGCCAAGTATCAAAACCAATTTTGATGAAAATTGGTGCAAAGTTTAAGGAAAAGAAAGAGACAGAACATAGGCTAAACTTTATCGCGAGAAAAGGCTTCCAGGCAGGAGTCGAAATAGACTATGTTGTACATGAAGATAATCAATACTAATATTATAAATGCAAACGTGTTGATGTCCGTCTTTCGATTCGAAACAGAGCGACGGATTGACGTGTTTTGATAGTTGAGCGTTTGGAGAGACGTAGGCTACTTTTTATCATTGGCACCACTCGGGCGGAGCCACGGACTGACCCAAGTAAGGAATAAATGTAAAAACAATCACACATTACCGAGATCAGAATACTAGAATCCTACAGTAGAGTACTGTGTGTTGCAGGTAGCATATACGAGGGCCAAACTGAAAGTTTTTAGAACTGGCCACTTATAAACATTATATTAAAAAAAATAGTTTAAATT
>DWJZ01004976.1:0-14669 GCA_018249125.1 Asbolis capucinus
CGGTCGAGTAGTTTCGGAGCCTATTCAATTCAAACAAATAATCAAATCTTTCCTCTTTATAATATTAGTGTATATAAGTTCATATGTTCGGCAGCAGGCAGAACTAGTAAAACTAATCATTTTAGTTACTTTGTAAGTTGTAACTTTCAACTCTTTTGTTTCTCTTTAGTTTTCCTTCTTTACGATCTAAGATATCTAATTAAAACGCCATCTGATATTAATTTACTAAGTACTGCCTTGAAAATTCAGACTTTTAGAGGATGAAAGCTGGGGTTAAAGATTCGTTACAGTACGGGAGTTTCGAACTACAAAGCAGCAACGCCGGGCTTAAGTTATTTGTATAGTAAAACTGTGTATTTAGTACTTGAGATATACTTCAGTTTTAATTCTATAGAAAGATGAACAAACCACCTCCAGTTCTGTTCTCTAAGCTAAAATAAAATACAATTTCAAATCCTACTTTCTTCATAACTGCGTCAAAAGGTAAGTTACTCTGCTCAAGATGGCCTTTTGAACTTAGGTCATGTCAGAAGGCACCACCGTCTGAAAAGTAATATAAAAAGATTTCTGTCTATCTTCAGGAAAAGAAATAAACACTTTGCTTTCAGAAAATGGAAAAGATTTTATTTTTGCCGTAACTTTATATACATCTCTGTAAATTATTATTAATTGATACGATAAAAACATGTATATTTTTACTTCAAAAATAACTTTATTTGAAACAAAATAATTTTCACTAATGCATATAAAATGACCAAAAGTAACATAAGTTACCTTTCTTACTCGTTCTTGTCATATCCATTTTCGGTTCCGTTTAAAAAAACACGCTAATTAGTTCCTAGAATATACTGACTTAATCCTATTCCACAAAAATAGACGCTATCTCATCCAACTTAGGGTTTACATTTAGTTGTCGCACAGGATGAGTACATATTCACTTGTTTCGTTATTCATTACGTTTACATGCAAAGTTTTATTACAGAATCCTCGTGTTAGTTCCTGCTGCATAATAATAGGTGCTTGCCACTACGAACTTTGTACATTGAGCAATCTCATTAAGGGGTATGCCGCTGTCAAATCACAATCACAAATTTGGGGGAAGTTGCCCTTAACCTTTTAACGACTATCTATAGTTCAAGATCCTTATTGAGCAGGCCTATAGCGTAGGCCACGCTGGTCCATTGGGGAGTGGTTTCGAAGAAATAGTTGACTAATGAGCTGGTCTGCAAGTAGGTGAAGTAGTAATTTTAATAATCTTTACGCGAATAAGGACACCTGACCGGTAAGGAGTTACCGGATCAGCGTGCGACGCGGTAACTTGCTAAGAGATTTTTAACATTAGGCGTTCTAAACCGCCAAAAATAGCGAAGATGTATAATATAATAAAACCAAGAGCCAAATATTATTTTTACTCTTAAATCCACACAATTATTTATAATTTTGGCTTGCCTATCTTTAGAGTAAGCTGTCTTAAGTGTCTAATAAGCGTTGATAGCCTAGTGCTTTTCATTTCAAATTGTCTTACATCTACGGACATATAACCCATTCCATACTACGATATTGCAATATTGACGAAAAATTGTTTCTTCCATGAGGACTTCCTTTTTTCAACTTGTTATTTTCAGTTGTTGTTTTGCGGCCATATTAATACTTATTCCTAAAAAAAATACTTTGAAACCTGGTTCTTATGAATGAAGAATTATTTCTACGACAGATAGAGGGGGGAGCAAAGTTGAATATTTTATGATAATTTTGCTTTGAATATCATAGCAAAAGTCAAGAATTCATAAGCTTTTATATAACACTTGTGAATAAATAAAAATGAATTTAAATTAGAACCATTTATATTTATACTAACACTAGTATTCAGCTCGCAGACCAACATCGGAAGTAAACAAATTTTATTATACAATGTAAAACGCCTTTTGTAACTTCATGAGCAAGAAAAATCAGATTAAAATGAGAAATGCGGGTACTTTATAAATGCACAAGATAACTTTCCCGAAGCAAAACAATACTAGTTTTATAAATATCAACATTTTTTGTCCTAGTTATTAATGTTATTTAATTCCTAGTTAAAGTGGTCTTAACTATGTTTGTTTGTTTATTTGTCTTATTAACTCTGAAATGGTAAAAGATAGAACGCTGATATCTCCAGCAACTTTGTTAAAATGTTTAATTATACGCGACGATATAAGTTTAAAAACATATTGCAAATATTATATGTACATAAAGTAAATTGAACTTTACAACAAGTTAATATGCATAGCCATTTTCTTTGATTGTTCTCCAATATTTGTTAACATTATTGTCGTTTTGGGACTGATTATTAAAAATATCGACGTATAATGATTTTTTTTCTCGCGAGTGTTTTGTAAAACGTCGTAAGGCACGCGTGTGCTTTGGTCATTACATAACTCGACTTATCGCGCTTGGCTACGCCGCTACAGGATTGTAAGTTAGCGCTACGCTGTACCATTACCGCCTGGTATGTGATGAGCAACGAGCAACTTAATATACTATTATCACATAATTAATAAATACTGGAGGCGAATTCTGAAGGTAAGCATTTGTAATATATATATAATTAATTATACATACATAACATTTGTTTTTAGCACTTTTTGCCCATTTAAACTTACACTTTTGTTACTTTCGCACACCTTTATTTTTACACTTCTAATATTATAATATTATTCTCAAAAATTTTTACACTTTATACATGTAGAGATTGAGCGATCGAACTTCAGCAAAAGAGAATTCAAGCCCAATAAAATTTTTATTTTTATTTCAGAAATTCGTACAGCGAATAGCAAAAAATATTACTATTCTCAGAAAACCATCTAATAAAACTTCATGAATTTACAATAATAGAAATCCATGAATATACAATTAGAAGTTGCTAGTTGATTTATTTTTTTAATTCTTTGAACCATTTATGCTGAATCAAAGAAAACGAAAATGATTCTATAAATATTAGAAGAAAATTTGAAATTCTTTTATTTTAACCAAAAAATATATTTTACTAGTTAGCTTTATTTATAGGTACACTAAAGTCTCATTAAATTCGTAACTGTTAATGACTAACAACTGGCTGGAGCAATAATAGCCTAGTTTGAACGTTGATGTCTCGAACGGGGAGGCGTGGATTCAATCCTGCACACCTCTGATTTTCCATACTAATGTATGTACGTATCATAAGTTGATTATCACTTGCTATAGTGAAGAAAATCATCAAAGTCCACCAATCAGGCCGGTTGGTCTAGTGGTTAGTGAACCTGACTGCTACACCGAAGGTCGTGGGTTCGATTCCCACCCAGGTCAAACTTTTCTGTGACGAGCAGTAATGTTTGTTCTGTGTGACTGAGTTTAAATATCTTTATAAGTATATATTTAAAATATATACATATGTTTATTTGTCAGTTGGCAGATCACCATAGTACAATCTAACGCTTAGTTTGGGGTCAGATGGTCGTGTGTAAGTTGTCCAAAGATATTTATTATTATCTGCTGGTAGCTAGCGTGGTGTACTATGGCTTATACCCTTCACATTGTGAGTGGAGACCCAAGCCCAATGGTGGGGCTGTTATGGGTTGTAATGATTACTGACCAGCAACTGAGTTAACATATTGAAATGTATAATTATGAACCTTTGTACGACAGTACCGTACATACTATAAATTTATCCCCGTAAGTCCAACACGTAGATCCGTAGTCGAACTGAGGTAACCGACATAGCTCAGAGGATTAGCCAGCTGAAGAAGCAATGGGCTGGCAATAAAGTTCATAAGACCGACAAGCGATGGGGAAGAAAGGTCCTCGAATGGAAACCACACCTCGGAAAAATGAGCATAGGGCGCCCGAGCAGGTGGACTGATGACCCAAAGAAGACAGCGATCCGTTGGATTCAGAAGGCTCAAGACCGGTCAGATTGGCGTAAATTGGGGGAGGCCTGCAGTGGACGGCAAAAGGCTGATGGATGAAGTCCAATACAAATAGCACTAATCAAGAATTTTAAAGTATCAATTCTCGAAGATTCCTTACTCAGATCTCCGAACAAGGATTCCTTTTCTCAGGGGCAACAGGAGCACAAATGGGTCATCGAGTGACTAAGCCAACTACATGCTAAGACAACCCCATTTTCTTTGACAAACTTTTTCAATATTAATCCAAGGTAAATTTTTTTTCTGAAAACAATTCGACGGTGTGGTGTTCCAGAATCCGGTTACATCTTTTTTTTCATAACAAAAGCGTATATTATCGAATAAGGATATCCTATTTTTTCCTGTTTTTTTCTGAAATAAATTACATTCAAAGTAAACACAAACATTTTAAGTACCTGTTTACTTTCGCCAACACCATCTTTTCATTTTCCCATTCCCTGTTTCCTTCACGATCAATCATTTAAAAGCTGGTTTATACCCACATGTTTACATAAAACTTTTTCCCATTCATCACCAAAACATTTACGACGTGGGCTGGCAACTTCCACAATTAAATATTCCATTTACCAATAAAGATATTCTTTGGTTAGTTTATTTCGGATCAGGGGACATTAAAATAAGGTTTATTAAAATATTTAAAAACACAGGCTTTAAATTTAGACCCGTAATACAAAGATATACACAGAATTTCATAACTGTATTGTTCACCGTTGAGGAGTTCCCTTCTTTGGACTGAACATAGTATCAGGTCATACTTATCATAAAAATGCATTGTCATCGGAACTGAAGCAGTAAGCAAAATTCCAGCTCCGTAGTGTAAGAGGAAGTGTATCTAATTAAGCTTGCAAGATTTGACCCGTAACAAACTAATATACAAATATACTAACATACATATACTGCAAGTTAAAAAAAAGCTTGTAAAAAGAAGTCGAAAGTACTCTTTAACTATTTCAAAGTTAATTGTACATGTCTACTAATCCTTGCAATTTTATTTATTCTTTAACAAAAAAAATGGTCAAAATCCGGTAAGTAGTTCCAGAGATATGCGAAGACAAACAAACATACAGCCATACTTAGATCTGTAAAACTTTGTATAATTGCTTGGAAGCCCTAATAGACTACCCCTATGTGAAAATTTTTCGTTTCTAAAATTGTCACATACATTTATATACCTGTCAAATACGTAAGCTCTTTACGTAAGCGCTTTAATAAACGAATAATTTAAATAGAAAATAATATTAAATAAAAATAACCAAAATCATTTACCTGAGTACCCATCTATAACATTGTAATTGAAATAAGAAATTCAAACCAAACAACTTTACTAAGCCTCTTTCTTTCTTTATAATTGGAGTTAAGAATTCCGTAGAAGCCCTAAATCTCAAAAGTCGAACCACTTGAGAATACCGTTGTTACAGTACGGGGCCGTGGGTTGGCCGTTCGTAAGTCAGCTTATATCAGGTAAATTGATAGAATACCTTTGCAGATAATAATATGATATTGCGTTTTACACACCCACGCGCCATCCGTGCGTAGGATACCGTCCCTATCTGAAGGGTAAATTATAGAAAATATTCTCTTTTAAACCGTTAATATAGTTACATATATTACCTCTGTGTTTATGTATTAACTCAGAACTTTTTCTCAGTGGACGGTTTTCGATTCGTTTTTATTGGAAAACTGATGCTTGACGCGTAGTCCCGTTTTAATTTGAGTGACATGTGTAAAATAGTTCTTGACTTATTCGGGTTTTTTTTTCTTTATGTTCCTTGACTTCAACCCATCGATGACTCACTAGTGAGCACAGGTCTCTCCTCATACTGAGGAGGCCTGGAGCATACTTCTCCACGCTGCCCCAATACAGATTGTTGGAGGGGTTAGTGGCCAACCCAAGTTTGGAAGTTTTGATAACGCCTCCTTCTTGCTATCTAATGACAACAACCTGGACCGACGGCTGTCTGTGCCCTCCGAAACACGGAAGCGTTCATGAATTTTCGTCAATGGCGGTCACCCATCCTTCTACCTATCGCGCTCGCTAGTACTTAACTCTCTCGATCGGATCGAAACAAGCGGCAGAGCTATGAAGGCTTATGTTCCTTATTAACTTTTATTGGGTTTACCGATTTTGATGATTCTTTTTTTATTCGTAAGCGTATTGGCACGTAGTTTTATTTAACTATCACTGACATCTGACGAGTAGTTTTTAAGTTATCTTTAAAAATACGTATTTATTTGATTACGGCTGCGTTGACAATGATGTTCTCATTTCAGGATTGTCCAATTTTTTATGATAAAAAAGATAATTTAAATAAATATTTTCTCTATTCCTTTAATAGCAAGCGACTAAATTTCGCCATTTATTTTGAAAATACTATCTCTGTAAGATATAACTCACAATCATAATAAATTAAGGCAGATATTTCCACCAATCCGCGTTACCACTAGTTACGTCTAGGCCTTCTCGTTAAGGACACCCATGCGTAATAGGAGGCTATTAAAGGGTTGAATCCACTTTACCATAGCACTCACAATGAGACCTTTCAGGTTTAAAGATAAGAAAAGAGACAATTCTTAGTAACAAAGCAGCAGAGTAAAGTTATCAAGGATAAGAAACTCTTTTAAAAATGTATGTTCTGCGCGATTGAAGTATCTTCCCGGGATTATTATTTGAAATAGGGTTCTAAGTAGTGAGTAGTTCACAATAGATGCCGAGAAATTCAATTCAACGTTCAATTCCTCGTTATCCGACACAGTTAATATTAAAGCATGAAAGTACTGAAAGGAACTACACTTTTGTGTGTACACCTATTGTGCCTTGTAAACTTGTAATAAAATCAGTCAAATGCGAATAATTCTCTCTTTCTTTCTGTAATTGTTCCTGAGTGTGGGTTTAATATATTTTTTTGTTGCTACAGTAAGAATAATTAGGGTTGCCAACTTTTTTACGAGAAATATAATATTTTTAAAAGGAACCCCATCCATCTCTGTTGCATTAAACAAACTTTACATCAAACTTTACAAACTGTCTCTTTTATAATATTAGAAGGATACGATAGGACTAACATATGTATAAAAGCGAAGTTTAGCAGTTAAACCCTGCTTTTATGTGAAGCCAGGTCCGATGGTTAGGCGTATACAATATACATACATATCTATTTTTCTCTCTACGAACATATCGAGCATTTCTGATTTATCTCTTACGCACATAAAACCTCAACGAGGGAATGCAAACAAAACGATGAGGGTAAACAAAAATTGCTTATTAAGGGTTGAGGGAGTAATATAATGGTGCGGCGAATATCGGAAAATGGCGACCATGTGGCATACCATTGCGCTAATAGCCCGGCAGATTCAAACTGATCGGCAAAGTTAACCGACAGGGGACGGTCAGTAGCCAATAGCTAGGGCAGCTTGCTACGTACTAGTTTTTTTCGATTTCCAAATAAGCCTAGTGCCTATAGACGTTTCAGAATTTTGGTGTCATAAAAATAAGTCTCGATGATACAGGCGGTTGATTTTATTACTTTTATTCTGGTAGTTATTTTTGTTCTTACTATCAGTGAACTGCGATTTTTACTCTTGTATTTAGGTATGTTATGTAAAATAAAGGAAATATTATACACACGAGTACATACATTTATATACTGCTATTAAAGTATAATAAATATTATATGTATGTTTATAGTTCATATTATAAATACGGCTGTACCCTATCTGTCTATTACCTTTTCACGCCTAAACTACTGAACTGATTTTGATAAAACTTATTACAGGGATACAATAGAACTTGAGAAAAAACATAGGCTACTTTTTTTGGACCTGAAAAGACTTGAAGGGATGGAAATAAGGGATGAAAGATTATAGATATCATTAAATTACAAGCTAGTATTAATATATATGCATGTATGTGTAGCCTTTACTTCTTAGTGCGCAGCTCGTGTTACACTGACTCAACAAATTAGTTATATGTACTTTCATCTTGTGTAATTGGAAACAGACATGTATTAGATTACTTAACCTAAGTTCCGAGGATATAAGGGAGCTTTCAACGCGTCTTATTCTAATTTGAGAGACAACAGAAGTTGCCGAACACTAATTATATTCGTATTACCTGATCTAGATTGTAAAATATTTTGGACAACAGGTCGAATGCTACATAGAAAGTGTTACATATAGAAGGAAGTCGAACACAGAAAACGCTGTGAGTGTTCATTAGCATTACATAAAACAGTAAAGATTACCTCCTAGATTTTGCCGGCGACTATTTCCGCGAGTTTTGATCCCCATACAAACACTAATTCAAATACCCTGGTTTTATTGGAAAAAGACGATGACAAACATACATCCTCTGTTTCGGAAAGTTCAAGAATTTAACGATAGAAATTAACCTATTCTCTTTCGCTATCTACCTGGACTATAGCGCCAATTATCATCAGGTGAGATTGTAGTCAAGCATTAAATTATGTAAAAAAACCGAGCCGACTTACTGAACCTTCGTTCTAATCTATTTACTTACCAATTTTAAACGAAAACTGAATATTATCCACCTTAGTAGTGTAAAAGGTAAACCGACAGAGTTACTATGGCGTTTATAATAGGGATTATACTCACCTGTTATGATCTACAAAAGAAATTTTAAATATGTTTAGAGGTAAAAATATTTATCTCATTCTATCCTTTCCTAATACTCCATTCTTATTTACCCTACATTAGGAACTCCTGTACAAAGGCTTACGAAGTTGTACGTTATATCAGAGACCGAAAGTCGAAATCTGCTAACGATATTTCATATTGGACGAATTTTTGGGAAGAGGCAAGCGTTACTGATCGTCATTATTAGGAAAAGTGTCGTTGCAGTGTAAAGGCTCTAGGTGTTTTGATGAACATCGCCGTACGGAGCTTTGATTCGAAAAATATATCGAGTAACTTTATATATATCGATATTATCAATATATATATGTATATATTTTACATTCCTTAAGTTGACTTCAATGCCGCTTGATGTTAAGCCGCGATATGGTCTAGATAGGTCGTACTAATTTAACAATAGCTTATTCACTCTTGAAGACATGAATTTAGAATTATTGTCTGTTCTGCTTACACACACTAATCTTAAAAGATGCTACTCCGATTTTAATGTGGCTTGTGACTGTGTCATGTAACCTTGGATTAGCATTTACTGGTTATTTTAATAAAATCAGTTTACAAATAAAAAAAGTTATAGCAATGCAAAAATCCCGTACCTATACATACGTCAACGTCTTCGCCGAATCACAACGATACACTCATTAATTCCTTAAAATCCTAAAAAGATTGTAAAATTATAACAAAGACTACTTTACCAATTGAAAAGCACATGATCTATGTATACTTGATGAAAATTCGATCTGCAATTTTTTCCATACAAACTTGTCAATTTAGTATGGAAAAAATCCATATCGAATTTGCACCAAGTATAGTTCCAATTCGATCTTGCATGTTTAGACACATTGACGCAACATGCTTGTATGAGGCGTCAAAAGTTTAAGAAGATAAAAACCGAGCGTAGGTACACAAAACAAACTGAATGTATACAATTGGGCAACGTCCAGCGAAAAGATTTAGTTAACTGTCACGAATATTTCTACGAAGCAATACAGAGTATCCAAACGTGATCAGACTACAGCCGTGAGATAGAACGCGAGTACGGGTACTCTATTTTCATCATGATATTAATTTATCGTTTAGCGGTTGCAGTTCAATGACATTTATGTCACAATTTACGGAGTTACAATAATTGTAATGGAATACTTATTATGGTATAAATTCTTTTTTATTTCTATAAGGTTACGGATTCATTTGATATTTATCTTTACTTTTTATGTAATTAAATTGAAATACATCTTACTTCAGGGTCGCCGTTGCATTGAAGATTACTCTGGTGTTGCTCATGTCTGTAGAACATGGGTCGGCAACCTTTTCTTATATGAGGGTCAGAAATGTTGGTGCGGGTCACATGTCATGTGTCATCGTCAGCAGGATCACAAGAAACGTCATGTTGCGTCATATAAATGGGGATCTATGTGTGACGCGGGTTACCAACCCCCGACTTAGGCGATAGAGACCATCCACCATTAGAAGGCATCTCTCTCTTTCGTCAGTCCTCCAGGTTATACACATATTATAATATGGTTTGTCCGCAGCAAACAAAGTAAACCTAATATACAGTATTTTTATACCTACAACTTTGTTTCCATAAAACAAGCGACACGATTGTTAAAATGCAATGGGATTCATTAACCATAGCAATTTCAAGTCATTACGTCCTTTCAGTTCTCCTCGGCTTTGATAAAAAATATCCTGGTAATAATGGCTAGTCCTGCAGATTACTATAGAGCGGCGACGACCGCTTGTGCGTTGCGCCGGTGGGAGGGGGCGCTTGTACACGTTAGGGTTGTCAATTTAACATATTATTTTTAATGAAGTTTTCTTTTTTATGTTTGAATTTGATATTTCATCTAAGTAACATAAATTGAGTAAATCCAGAGCGCGCAATAATTGTCCTAACCCTCTTAACATTCCTATTTTATTACTTTAAAAACAAAATATGTTTGACAAGATGCTGTATTATATTTTATTTTATATTATATCTTTTAAATTTCTCAATAAATATGTATTTACACAGAATAGTTTTGTTTCTTTTCTATCTCTGAAATCACTTCCAATGGAATGTCGAATACTTAAGCAAGTAAAGAGTATGAAAGTTAAGAGACGTCAAGAATTTGTTAGAAAAGTGTCAACCCTAATACTCATTTATATCTATGATTATTCACCCAGGGCATTGTAGTACGGCCCATTGTCCCACTAATGAGCGATCGCTGAATTCACGCACATCTCCATATTTAGACCGAGTCGACGCTGAAAAGATGTTTTTACAAGCATCATTCAAATTACCCCAGCTGCCGTACAATTGTTCTAATATCATTTGCATTAATAATTGTGGTCACCCTAGCCTTGTGGATAGCTTTTTTGTTGAAATTAGATGGCCGCAATGTATCCGGACGAAAACAATTTTGTAAAATACCAAGGTTTCAGAAATATTTGGCAAAAATAATTTCAGAGCCTTTTTCAGAGGATTTTCAGGTTTCATTGTGGAATTGAGATTGGCTCCTACTCATAATGATCTACTGAGTCGCGCACTATGGTCGAGTGGGTTCGTCACCAAGCTAAGCACCGAAAATTTGTATGCTACCCAAAGGCATCCGACATAACTTAACGACTGATGTCTAACGATAACAACCAGGGCTTAATGTGCCTTCTGAAGCACGAAAGCGCTTATGAAGGTTACTAGTTACTAACGCTATTATTAAACTTGGCGGATGACTTATGATCAACTCATGCCACGAGGCTATAAGGGCTTCTACATGTCTACATGTAAAAATTGAAGTTGTTCGGATGTTTGAATATTTGAATTATTGTCTTTCCTTCACATGATAACCGTTGAACGGATTAAAATGACACTTGGTACATAGATGTGTGAGATGTCCAAAGATATTTATTTATTTATTTATAGATAGACCTTATCCAGAAATTAACATAGGATTTAGATTTTATTCCAATTGTACGTTCACCTGGAATGATGTTCACGTAAATATGTTTGAATGTGTGCATCATAACATGGTCTTTTAATGTGTCTGAAACCACACATGGGCTATTTTCTACCAACACATGGCGCGGGCGAAGCCGCGGGAAGACACTAGTTAATAAATAAAGTTATTGTTATGTTTCAAAATCTTTACAAAATGTAATTAATTTTAAATTCCATTTCAATAATGAACAATTATAATTTTCTACTCTGAATATTGAATTGATTACTCATTTTGTAAGGGTTTTCTTGAACAAATCACTAAATATTAGAGTTGTGCTGTCTAGTCGGCAATGTCGGTCGGTATAAGTAAAGTCACTAAATATATTAAGTACTTATTAATATTTTTATTTTATAATAACTTTATTTATATTTATTTTATTTTGCCAGGCCGGTTGGTCTAGTGGTTAGTGAACCTGACTGCTACTCCGAAGGTCGTGGGTTCGAATCCCACCCAGGTCAAACTTTTCTGTGTCTGGGTGTAAATAAGTATGTATTTAATTATATATATATATATATATGTATGTTTCTCAATTGTCTGATCACCACAGTACAAGCTAACGCTTAGTTTGGGGTCAGATGGCCGTGTGTGAGTTGTCCGGAGATATTTATTTATTTATTTATAATCAGTCTTTCACAGTTGGAAATGTAAGCCCAACACTAATTTCTAAAGTAACCCCCGAGACAGTAGTCGGCTTGGCTGACTAGCCGATTAGTCGGCCTCTTCACAACATAGTTGCCTAGTCAGCCAAAGTCCTAGTCGGCACATCTCTACAAAATATGCAGTTTAGGCGTAGCTAATTAATTTTTCTAGAAATTAGAATATTAAAATTTAAAAAAATGCGTATTCGGGCAATACACTATTCATGCCAGTCAGGCAATCATTTTGCTACAGAGTTGTAGAGAGTAATATAATATTTAAAAATTGCTACGAAACTTTTAGCACGTTTTCAGTAGGCCGAACTTTCTTTGTAATGAATACTTTATTACCTTTTGATGTAATGTATGAACTGAAAAAAAGCCCTAAGTATGTACCGTACCCTACCCTATTACTAGTTCTGGCCCGCGGCGTCGCCCGCGTGATACGTACAGTGATAAAAGTCGCTTAGGTATTGTTCCAGATAACATCTATGTGTCTCGTTCAGAACCGTTAAGTATTTTTTGTGTAAAGAACATCCATCTGTACTCATCAGTCCATCCATCTATTGATATTTCATTACAAAATTTCTCGTTTATAATGTCATAGTAGGATTTACGTACCTCATTTTAAATGATGTAAAAGTCTTTCCGAAATAAATACGAAAACTGACTGATTGAGTGACTGATATATCACCGTACAACCCTAAGTGCTGGGATGTAAACTTTAAATTTGCTACTTACTTCTACCTTGGAGGCGTTAGCGGCCAGCCTGCTGGCAACTAAAAGCCTCCGACACAACCTAAGGGCTGCTTTATATCGATAACAAGCACCCAAGGCATTATGTGCCCTCCGAATCGAAACATGATTTTTTATTGCTCATTGTCCCACAGCTTTCAATAAAACCTTCAGGAGACTGTCGGAAGGATACGGTGTAATAAACAAATATGAGGAAAAAATAAAAAGGAACGAAACTCAAAACAATCAAACTCGTATGTGTTAAATTTACATTGCTCGTACCAAAATCGTTTTCTGCCGTCACACTTGTATGGCAATAGCCAAAAGAAAAAAACAATGTTAACTACGCTTAACGCTGAATACAGCCTGAATACAAGCAATCAGTGCTTTGAAGATGAGGCCCTTGCATGGGCTGTGCGAAGTTCCCTTTATATTCACAGGACTGAGTTACACAAAGTATACATACTTAGTACGTAAATCAATATTATACGAAAGTTAACAAGAAAATAAGTGTATCGACGATTTATACATACATACATATATATATATTGTTATTATGAGCTGTTATGTTCGGATCAAATTTTCTAAGCCCACTTCCTCTTACACTATGGAGCTTAAATTCGCTTACACACCAGGCAACACCTCAACGGTTAACAATACTGTTGTGATCTTTTATGTGTTTCTTCGGATTAGGGCTGTACAAAAAAGCGGTAGCAACTCGGTTAGAGTTGACTCGTCACATATTTATATGTACATGGCGGTATTAAATATTTTTTTTATTTCTAACTGATGAGTATAACGTAACTTTTTAATTTGTGGGCATGTAAAGTATTAATATGGTGCTAAGACGGTTTATACGCCTTGATTTTAAGGACTGTCTAAGGTTTATTTGAATCATTTATAGCTCTGCGGCTTACTTTCATCGTAGATTTTATTATAGGAAACGTTAAACAACAGTGGACGCAGTCGGTAGGAGGACCACAAGTGGCAAAAAGTTAATGAGCACTTTTGTGCCTCGGAGGGCGCGTAAAGCCGTAGCTTACGGTTGTTATCGTTAGATAGCAATCGTTAAATTATATTGAAGGTTTTCATTAATATCTGGCTGGCAATTTAACTCAAAACCCACTCAATGCTCAAAGGGTGGTCAATGGGCTTATTCATTAATTTTATACGGCTATCGCTAAATTCGTGTAACAATCGATATAGAAGAGTAATTTTAGCGCGGGGTCGAACAATCTGTTCATAATAGCTATTGTGTTCAGCTTAATATACTGCTTGACGGCGGCCATTATATAAAGTAAGCATTATACTTCTTCTATTACATAATCAGGTATAATTTATTTCGTGATAGTTGATATTTCTAGATTAAGTTATGAGAAGACAACATTTTAATGATTTTACTATTATACTATTTTACGCAAATAGAATCCGTTTTTACAAGCTTTTGTTTAACTTGAAATGTATGTCAGTATATTAGTAATGTAGTTTATTTGTATATTTGATCGTTACGTGTCGAATCTTGCTTAATAAGACCTACTTCCTCTTTTACTACGGAGCGGAAATTTTACATGAAGCTTTCATCCTGATGACAATGCATTTTTATGACAAGCATGATACTACGCTCAGGATTGGCTCCAGACAACTGAACTTCTCAACGGTTAACAATACAGTTATGGAATTTTGTGTGTTTTTTTGTATTATGGATCTATAATTAAAGCTTGTGTATT
>DWJZ01004977.1:0-14663 GCA_018249125.1 Asbolis capucinus
CTATATTTTTTGAACCGGACTTCTTTATGCACTTTTTAAAAAAAATACTATATTCAAACAAAATTGGCAACCCTATGTACGAGTATATCTGTCTCCATCTTGTTGCAATCAGACGAGTGTATTTTGCTCCTAACAAACTTGTGAAACGTTTATTTTGTATACTTTTTAAAAGGAATAGACATTCAACATATTAATGAAAAATCTGAATCTTTTTTTTAATATTTCAGTTAGCATGTTGAAGTAAAAAATGGCAAAATGAATGTATTCATTTGGAGTGGAAGAGGATTTAAAGTTTATATCTTGTAAAAGTAAAATATAATATTTACGTATATTTTTTTAAAGTAAAAAAATTTGTATATTTTGTAGCGAAAACATTTACAGTTTTTTTATTCGTTTAATCTTGAGGTGTTTTTAATGTGTAAATATACATAATCATTTTTTTAATTAAAAAAAAAGGACTTCAAATGCCTCCGACAAGTAATACAATGCAACTATTATTGTCATCGTAGTCGCAACCTACAAGATAAATGCTAATAAATCACAAACCACTCGCTGATGTCGAGATGTTGCTTAAAAAAAAATGCGACGACATGAAAGCATCTATTATACACGAATTGAGTACGTCCCCCTTTTTTAAAGTCGTTAATAAATAGTAACTATCTTTTAGTATTTTTTTCATAACATGTTAATTATTCTTACAATGTATAAAATGTTTATTTTCAATGTGTACAAAATTCAAAAACCTATTTGAATTGCCAAAATAAAGGAAATTTAGAATCTATTTAGAAAAAAAAATTAATGTGCTAAAAACAAACCTATGGTTATATGTACTACTTAATAAAATACCCGTATTTATATTCCAAAACTCCGTTCACTCCCACCTGGCCTGGTTTTTCTGAAAAAGTGACCCTTAATTTAACATCAAAAATAATCCAGTAAATCTATACAATCCGAAAAATCCAGTAAGACAAAAGTGTTTCAACAATATCATTCCTTTTCACCCAAATAATTTTATTTTCATTAAAGAATCTGGTTATTTACTGTAAGAGAAACGTGTAGAAAATATTACAGTTATCTTTATATCGGCTGCATCAATAAATAGACGGACAGAGGCAATAAATATTTCTTTAGACATTTTTCTCTTGTTACGCTTTCAGTAATGGTAGCGAGGGTATTTATTCAATCTCTCGAGACGCACGCGATTTCTACTTCATATTATGCCTCGCTACGTTTCACTTCATATTTATCATAATCTGCACGTCATTTTATTTTATCAAGGATAAGTAAAATAAGATGAAAATTTTAATGGTTTTATTAAAGCTATACCCTACAATCTAATAAATGCACTGCACTGAAGTTAATATGTACAAAAGTTCATTAAACTAGAAGCAGTTTTTCCCTTCATAAGTAGGTAGGTGGCAGATAACTTTTCATTGAAGGGCCCGCACGACCTAGGGGTGGTAAGTTTCGTGTTTGGTATGGCTTAAGACGTGACGAATCTGTCATAGCCTGATCTTTGTTTTGGCCTAAACTCTTTGTTTTGCCGCTCCGTTGAAGTACTTTATAATTCTTAATGATGCCTCTTAATTCTTGCTGTTTCTGATTGTTCAAGACACGTAGATTGTTTTGAGTTTCCTCTTGATCCAATTGTTCATCTTCTTCGTATCCATTATTTTCAAGAGGGATGAATGTTTGAGGCCTTTCAAATCTTTGGTTTATATTATCTGAGTTGGAATATTTGTCTTTTGACTTTAATTTATTGGATTCGAAATGATTCTTTAATGTTATGTAGTTCAAGACATCTGTAATATCTAAAGGTTTCTTTAAAGTATTTTTTATTTCATTCTGAGGTTTACTTTGATACTGAATAAATTTCGGTACTTTATCAAATTTGTGTTCTAAAGTAATTTTATTATTATTATTGTTATGTACTTTTATGGGCTCTTCGGTAACTTTAGTTTGCTTATTAAAATCGTCATGATTGGGCTTAAATAAACTCTTCAGGAAATAATTGTTTTTAATAATACTTTCTGGATCCGACTCTGTTGTGGTTGTTTCTTGAACATTTTCCTTATCATATTTTATATTGACTATTGGTTTAAAATTGTTTTTCTCTTCGGGCTGAATAAAATCTGTAAACTTAATGTTAGTGTTACGATTCAAGATTTCATCAAACGATGCAAAACTAGTATCCTGTGTTTTAATATCATTGCTTGTAACTTTTGGTATTACACTTTCTTCATTGATTCTGTTATAATTGTCATTTACGTAAGTAACTGGTGACTCTGTAGTGAAATAATAATTTTGCGATTTTATCTTTGTAGATTCATATGGTCTGTCGGAATATCCGTAAGATTGGGTGGGTTCTGATGTGGGGGCTACGTAATTATTATTTGAGTATCTTAACTTGTCATCATACTGCACACTTCCCGCTTGTTTGCTCCAATCGGACGAATCAGTATGAGTCATCATATTTTCTGTAGGAGGTGAATGTTGTTTATTGGATGAAGTATCTATATTTTTTTTATAATTTGTTTCTACACTATGCTCATCTGGTGTTGTAGTAGTGATAAAACTATTTTCACTCGTTGGAAGATTCCAAATCGATGTTGACTCTGTATTTACGGGCTCTTTATTTTTAGGTTCATTTATAGGACTTTCCGTATTCTGTTCTAAAAAGCTGCCTTTTATAATTTTGGTGTACTGTTCCGGGGACATATTATTGAAATTGATTATAACATCATCCCCTTCTCCGAATGATCTTGAAATTGAGTTTTTATTAGGATGTTGATTCTCAACTGCCCCATTAGCGTTTAAACCGTATTGCCATCTCCACAATGCTTTGTTATTGTCTTGTTCGGAGTCTGAGGAACTTGCTTCATAATTCATCAGTTGTGGTAAGTTAGGCTTTTCAGTTGCAAAAATTCTTTGGGATTGCTGGTGCCCTGTATTAAGTAAAGGTTTATGAGCTCCCTGTGATGCTAAGAATGTTATCTGTGGAGTGATTGGTCCATTATTGAGTTTACCTTTATTGGATTGATCTGGCGAAAAATCAAAGTTTGTTTTGGAAGAGGCTTGCGTATTATCGTCAGCACCTATTTTATTTTGTAGTATCGACGAATGCGTGAGTCCGAATGAGAAAGCCTCGGGCGTTCGTCCAGTAAATAAATTTCTAGGCGGTAGTATAGAAAATCGTTGCTTTTCGCTTTCATTGTGGTCATATTCTTTTTCATTGTCTTGCCAAGCTTTAAGGTGTGCAGGTTTTTTGGCCTCTTCAGCTAAATTATATTGAATAGCTCTGAAATGTAGAAATCAATTTTAGCGAAATAGTTTTGTAGTCTGGCAAGTGAAATAATATCTAAAGAGGTTTAAGGCTGAGACAAGGTAATGTATAATAAGGATACCTTTGAATAATTTCTGGAATTGGTGGTGCAACGGGCAAGTGTTCACCGGTAGCTCTGTATCCATTAGAATCAGCAACATAATGTACTGTGTATGTTTGACCATTGTCGCCGACATAAGAATAAGAACCTTCTACGACTTGTTCCTCTTTATCAGTCCCTGAATTTTCCATTCGACTATGTTGAACATAATGAGTCTGATCAGCTCCTAAAGCCCTGAAATAAAAAACAATCTACAGTAAGCTAATTAATTCACTTTGTCTACGTTAAAAAATAAGTATCTGATATGAACTTACTCATAGCTAAAACTCCCATCTAGATCCATTTCATTAGATAGTCGAAGAATTGGTATCGCTGGCTCTGTTGTAGAGAAGTAAGCAATTGGCGATGTATTATATTGTGATGGTAATAACGAAGCCCTTCTGATTTGATCAGGGACATGGTCATTTTTTAGTATTTCGCTTGATATTATCATTCTTCTTTGCGAAGCCGGGGTTTGATTTACTGGAGGTTTTTGCGTGACTGAATGCATTTGAGGTGCGAATTTAATGTCAATTCTGTCTATTGGATGTTGATAGTTAAAATTCTTAGTTATTGTTCTCATTTCTTTCTCTTGCGTATATTCATTGGGTATATCAGTGTTATTGTCATTCTTATTTCGAAAGTTAGGTGTCGGATTATGTAGGATTCTCTTTTTATCTTCCGCGTCATTTTCATCGTCCTCTTCGTCTCTACGAGATGTCATAGTTGACGACATTATCATCGGGAATGGAGTCGGATACATTGATGGCACTTTCGTCACAGTTGGCGGTAGAAAATGAAAAGGTAATTTATTGCCATTGTTCATAGAGAAGAACGGCACTGTTGTATGAGACTCGGGAGGTAAATATATCGATTTATCGGAACCGAATAATCCATTTGGTGCGTTCTGTGATTTATACTGCGGCGGGAAAGGAAATTGTTCTTGTGGAAACTTTTGACAATAATTTTTATTAGTAAACCACAATAAAAATATGATGTGGTATATCTGAAACAAATATATTTAATATAATATTGTAACTCACATTGAAATACCGTAATCCATAACTAATTACATCACTTCCACTTACAAGCTTCATTTTATGGTGAAGCTCTATCTAAGTTAACTGAGATTATTTGACGTCACTCTTTAGCACGAGTAGAAAATGCACTGATAATGAAAATGAATTCCGCATATATTTATACACACGCAAGAAAACCGTGTCCAGGCATTCGTGAAATATCGCTCAGTAGCAATCTTATTTTCTCCTCTTATTGCAAGACACTTTTCCCGTCAGAATTTAATTTCTATAACATATTTCATTAACAAAATCTCTCTTTCTACGTTATAGAAAGGAGTTTTGAAACGGAAATGTTTTATGTGTTTTGGTTGCAGTGTCGTAGAGCCGTATATGTTGTTTTTGGGTTTATTTTTGGAATATTAAAGTATTAGGGATGGTTTTTTAATTGCATATGGTGTCGATGCGTGATGGTGTGTTATTGAACACCAGGGTCCACGTGTGGTTTCTTTGTTTGGTCCTTTAGTTAATGTAACATTAATATAAAATTATTATAAACTGGAAACTGACCTTGTTTCGCATCGGAAGAACCAGTTACCAGAAAAAAGTAGTTATTGTGACATAACTGTAACAAACATATCGTGTTGTGGATTATACATATGTAGATATTGATGTCTTCTATAAAACTGTAAATCGCTTTGTTCTATTGTCAATAATTTTCGCAGCGCATCGCACGCGTTGGGTTATATTATCGAAATTTGCATACAGACCCCTAAAGTTTTTGAAAATATTTTATTCTATTTTCAATAGAGATTTGTAGGAATGTAATGGTAAAAGAATTTTTGAAATCAGCTCAGTAGTTTCAGACCCTATTTTCCTTAAACAAACAAACGATCAAATCTTTCCTTTTCATAATATTAGTATAGACTAGTACCTGCCTACCTGGCTTTGGAAATATCTAGGCTTCTAGGGAAACCCATGTTTAGTTTCCGGGATGATAAGGTGTATGTTACTTTTAAGATTTCATTGTATATATTGACGAAAGAATTTTCAAAAAGTTTATGAGTTTATGTAAGCAAATAAAGGAAAAATTCCTTTTTATAATATTAGTGTAGATTGTAGCAGGAAGTTTTTAGAACTATTCCTCAATATCAAAATACATCTGATGTGCATCCTAAATGTATTGTGTATGTAGCAAATAAAAGTAAACGTTATTAAAATACTTAAAAACACAATATTTAATTATAGAGCTCTTGTACTAATAAACATAAAATTTTATAACTGTATTGTTAACTTGCGAGAAGTTCCCGGAACGTAGTGTCAGGTCATACTTATCATAAAAATACATCGTCATCAGGGCTGAAGCTTTATGCAGAATTCTATCCCCGTTCGCTACCACAATAGAGAAGAAAAGAAAAAGTTGGGCGTTTCATTCAAATGAATCTACTCACGAAAAACCAGCTTGTCAGTAAACATATGGAAAAAAATTACCGGGGTACCAGGACTATAATTTTTATGACGACGAGCCAAATTTTGGGTTAAACTGAACGATAATATGAGTAGGCTATACCATGCATCTAAAGAGACCCGCGTTCCCTTTTCAAACCAATATCTTAAAATATACCATACCATCAAACGGATACAAAGTGATTGTAAATTAACAAAACAAATTTATCGATAAAAACAATTTATGCATCCACGCAACTTAATTTAAAAGGATTAAACCCACATCCCTTTTTATTTTCGAAGCACTCGGTCGATAAATTGAAGATCCCTCGAAAAATATTCGCACGCTAAATGATGTAATTTTAGTAATGACCAGGGTCATTGACCTTAAACCGGATTTTTTTAGTTTGTGGCCTCGAGAATGATCTTGTGTTAAAGTAAAAATATTACATTTGTATCATATATTTACATACATATGTTTACATCGTTTCGTGATCTTTTCACCCCTTTATACAAAAAGTACTATTAATTTATATTTAAATTAAAATTAAATTTAATGTTTGAGTTAATAATGAAATCAAATTTTATTATTGAATTAAATTAGTGTGAAATTAGGCACATCAAACTTATATGGATTAAGAGTACAGAACACCCACTTGATCTATACTAATATTATAAAGAGGAAACCTTTGATTCTTTAAATTGAATAGGCTCCGAAACTACTGAACCGATTAAAACAAATCTTTTACCATTCGAATTCTACGTTATCCTTGACGTATATGGGCTATATTTAGTACGAGAAAAAATAGGGATCCGCGTGAAAATTTCGGCAATGTAACCCAAGAGTGAAAAAAGTACCAAAAATATCCTTATATTTCCTGCTAAAATGATTGACAATAGAACAAAGTGATGTACTAAAGTTTTATAGAGGACATCAATATCTACAAATAAATCTGTGATAGTGTACGTCTAACTGTTACAGTTTTCTGGTAACTGGTTCTTGCGAAGCGAAGCGAGGGCAGTTTCTAGTATATAATAATCTGTTAGAAATACATTAACTTAATGAAAAGAAAATGGCACTTACTGCCATACTTTCAACAGTGACACAAAGTATCGAATGACAGTCTAAGAACATGTTGAATTAATGTAAAATTTCGAACCCCAACTAGGTTTCTGTCCTAACAATTCCTTTCGTAACATTCGTTTCGTTCGTTCTTTGTACAAATAGTATTTAATACTGTACTAAATATCCTCTTAAAGGAGTATAAAATATTAAATTTTCTGAATTAATAACCAATAACGTTCCTATATTTAATTATAGTCTGGATATTGTATGTTTCAATTTAGGTGTAATAGAAATAAAAGTTGTTCGCATCGACACATTACATTTATTAAAATTATCTACGAATACATCACACGTTTACTGGCTTTGAACATTTTCATAGTAATATCACAAAATGTTTCACTATTCGTCCAGCAATCGAGTTCACAATTCGTATCGTGATCAAGATTGCTGAAATTAAAATACCTTACATAAATATACAGAGGTAATATTTCTCTACGTATAATAGCATATTGTTGGACTTATATTCGCTTTACTCAGTATAAATCCTGTGTATTTTGAAACATTATTTATCTCAAGAGTTTTCTATTTGCCGTATCCAGATGATGAAGGGTAATTCTGTTCAGGGTATACCTGAGTCTGACTTGGTGGAGGCGGATAATAAGTTTGCTGAGGTGGCTGGTATTGTTGTTGAGGATACGTTTGTTGAGGATAAGTTTGTTGAGGATACTGTTGCTGAGGATACTGTTGTTGAGGGTATTGTTGTTGAGGATAAGTTGGCTGAGGATATTGTGGCCGGGGTGGTGTTGGCTTGGGAGGCGCTGGCTGTGGTTTCAGTGGCTTGGGAGGCTGTTGCTGTGGGTAGTTTCCTCCATACTGAGGCTTGTTCTTCTCAGCTTCAGCCTTTTGTGCCTCCTCCTTTGCGTTTTGGTCAATGGAGCTAATAAAATAAAAATATATATATTAGGAGGCCAGTATAAAATGATTTTAAAAAATTCAGTGTAGTTTTTAACATTTCGCCGAATATCAAACTTTTATTTTGTTATTTTTAGGGATTCGTTTTGGTTCCATGTCGATATAGGTGGAATGTGGTTTTGCAACATGCGATTCTGTCTGGCCTTGTGGCCAAAATAAACATTCCAGGCTTGACACTGTTTTAAATATGGAATACGATTTAAGCTTTCCATTAGTTCTTCGTTATTCCTTTCGTCCTTTTAAATCGGTTTCTTTGTAACCGTATAATATATCGTTCGATGGTATTTCGATAACGATGCATCATTTGTTAAGACCCAATAAGATAAATTCTTTTAAGCAAATATTTTGAAGCCTAGAATTCTAGCGCTTTGTCTCTGTTAGTAAATCTATCTCCTACATATTTGAATACACGAAAACCCACTTTAATGATGTTATTTCCGTGTCCATGTTCCATAAATTTTATTTTTTGGTAGTCGTTCTAGTCGTGTAAATGCAAATTAATTTGCAGGTAACGGTCCATGATCATTAAGATAGTCTTGGAATCCATTTTACTCTACGATATATTTATTGTGTTAATAAATTTCGTATTTTTCTTGGAAAGTTTGCGATTAATAATGATATTTATGGAATGGAAGAATTAACTTTTGAGTACTTTGATGTGTTAGATATGTCGTCTAAATTAGTAGGCTATTTATTATTATGTTTCTTACATGTGATACGAAACCGGACTTTTTCAAAGATACTTGACTGATAATGACTTTCTAGTTTAACTGCCTTTTCATTGTTTGAAACCAATTTTTTTTTCGGTTCCTCTATGGTAGTTAATACTGCATCTTGTGGTCTAACGAAGCTCTTATTATAATCTTAAGTGACTATGGCCCTTAAAACAGCCCTAGAAATAGTATTTGTATCATTATCATTATTGTTACTAACAGACTTAAATTCATTGTCTTCTGTTTTGAGAGCCATTTCTTTTTCACCGGTAAAAAGGATAAACATTAACCAATTCTTAAACTGCATTAGATGGTAAACCATCTATGACTACATCGACTCTTACCATTAGGTGGGATTGTAGTCAAGCATTAACATATTATATGAAAAAAATAATGGATTTGGCAGAACAACGTTTGCCGAGTCAGCTAGTAAAAGATACTTACGCTTGAATCGCTGGTGGAATCGGAGGAGGCTTGGGGAGATGGTCCCCAGTGGCATGGAAGCCAGTCTCGTCAGCCCAGTAAGTCACCGTGTAGACCTTGCCATCGGAGCCGGTGAAGGAGTACCAGCCTTTCTTGACGATACTCTCGTTTTCGGTATTCGGGTTCAGGAAGTAACCTTCTTCACCCACATGGGTCCCGTCAGCGATTTCGTATCTGGAGCGAGAAATACGTTTCAGAGATTTCACAACGTATATGGCAAAGGTTTGATCAAGAATATACCAGTCGCCTGCTATAGAAATTCAGCACAAAATAAATGCAACATAAAAATGTCCCCATGCACGTACAATCTTTCAAACAGACCGGCGCAGTGCACATTTTTATCTCGTTAAAACAGAATCTTGAGATTCTGAAATAAGGTTCATTTTAGCGCATTCGGTGGGCTGTTAAGCATTCTGAGTTTTAAAAGCAGTGACATGAAAGAAATATTTCGAACTTCTAAAACTCGTTTTTGAACTCAAAAAATAGTGCTCTATTTCTGCGCCGGTCTGTTTGAACGGACCTTGACATTAGTCGTTATGTAAGGAATAACATGGGTTAACACTCACCTAAATATCCTGTTAAGTCAAAATATGACCTCTCTAATAAATCTCTGTTTTTCCTTACATGTAACATTATATCCACGACGGAAAACAACAAGGGCGTGCCCTGCAGTCTAAATCATGAGAGTTACGCCCTGACACGGAATACGAATATCTATGAGTTTCTCTAAACAGTTAGGCCTTTATTGTTTTGCGGCCATTTGTAAAAAATATTGGTGGAAGTAACTTAAGTTACAAAACTGGTTTTGGACGAAAAATAATGTGACAAGTTCAATCTGTCGGGTATTCGATTTTGTTTAGTAATGGTTCTGTACAATAAAATTTGATATATATATATATACATATATGTTTGTATTTATGTGAATGTTTGTGAGTTTGTTCGTCCTTTATAGACTCTGAAATGGTAAGAGACAAAGCAAAATGTCTTTAGCAGCTTTATTCCAAATTATCTGGAATAGGTTTTGGTTCCAAAATGATATCGATCGGACACATGGTTGCTGTCTTAACGCGTAGGAACGAGCGCCAGGTACAGGTTCAAATATTGTTTTCTAATAATTCTTAAAGTGACTTTAATAATGAGGGGGAATATAATGATAATTAAATGAAATATTATAAATGCGGTCATAATATGTACGGTGTGAATTGGAGTTGAAATTTATACCATACAAATTTCGCAAGTTTGGAAAGTTTGTTTTGTAAAAATTAGAGATGGAATGCACCGACGATAGCACTGTAACTTGGCCGAAATTAAAAACAAATGCTTACCATACAAACTTGTAAAATAATTAAGTGCTTTTCGAATCGTCGCCTGTTATGTGTTTTTACTGGATATCAAAAGTATTTTTTATTGTTTTGTTAGTTAAGTTTTGTAACTTACAAAACAATAAAAAATACTTTTGTTAGTGTTTTGTAAGTTAAGTTAATTTTGTAAGTTAAAGTATTTATTATTGTTTATAAAAATAGCTCCGTTCGGTTAATAACAGTTTGCTTAACAAAACTGTAAATTAACAAGAATTTATTAATTCTTTCAAGCTTTAGCTCACAAATACAAGCGGGTATATTTATAAGAATGGTTTCCTCTAACACACGGAACCCTAACATGACTGATGACTGAATATGCCCAAAAAAACAGACAATAGATTGGTACAATAGTACAAACACATGTTACCTTCTTTAGAGTTTGAATAAATTTAAAATGAAAAAAAAAATCTATAAAAGTTGTATGGTAAATTCTGTATTTCTTTCTTTATTTTTGAATCGTGGCCGAGGATTGGCTATCGTAGTCAAGCGCTGACTTATTTATGGTTAAAAAAAACTTAGCATCGCAAACTGTCTACACTTCGAAAAATACTAGATCTATTGCCATATTTTTTTATAGAAAAAGCTTTTGAAGGTAATTGCATATGCAACTAATTAAATGGAACAAACACTAGAACCCGCAACCGTGAAGTGTTTCGTACTAGCTGGCTTAACCGCTACTGTTCTGAACGATCCTACAGTTTTTTGTTTCACGATTTAACGAGCTGCTTGTAAAACAAAGAAATGAAACAACACGCCGGCTCGCTACTGGATGTCAGTTCAAAGATGGCATTGAATATTGTATTATAATGTTTTGTGGCTTCAACTTATTGTCGGCCCACTACTGAGCCCCTACGTCTGAGAAGGCCTCGAGCACGCTGCTTTAACGTGGAGGGAAAAGTGGTTAAACCAAGTCTCAGAAGTTTTTATACCGAAGGCTTTTGGCGTGACCTATGGTTAACATTCAGATCCGACGGACTACGTGCGGCAACGTTCTTGAAATTTTACAAGTCCTGCGGCCTAGTGTGGGTGGTTAACTGTATAATCTTTTATGTCATGATTTTTAAATAATACATTTGATTTGTATTGATACAAAGCTGTAAAATTTTATGATGTCTTTTATATTACATAAAGTTATGGGAGGCGAACAGTTTTTAACGGTTAAATTAGCAATAAAATAACCGGATTGGTTGTCAATTTTGTGTAATTTACAGAAGTTCGACAACCGCGGTTGTCGTTGTGACACACTGGAGGTCAAATGATTTTTACGTTTGCGTTGGAAATGTAACGGTTTTGTCAAGTGTAATAAAAGGTTGTAAGAAAAAATCATATGGCTTGGTACTATGTCTATTATTGACAACACTACAGATATTTATAAATCAGAGACGCGCGCAAAATGAACCCCGAACTTCTAGTTCTAAAGACCAGCTTTCAATGTAAATGTCTTCAAGTCAAGAATGAATAAGCTTCTCCTAAGTTAAACCTTACCATCTAGGACTTCATCGCCACTTACCATCAGGTGGGATCGTAGCGCTAGCTTATTTAGGGTAAAAAAACCACTAGGATATTACAGTGTTAGTAAAATCTTAAATTCTTAACCATAATAATTTATTGTAGTTACATTAAATTAAGAATAACGCACAATGGTTTTCATTGTACGCTTTTTCTTCACTTATGCAAAGTACATATATTTACCGCTACTTAACCACTTCAAGACGAATAATATTTAAAATCTATGTTTACGACTTAAATATTTGTTTAGTATAATATACAAATCGTAGATAGTACTTCAAGTTCAATAAATATGTATTTAAATTTATATGGATGTATGTTTATCAGTTGTCTGATCATCATATTACAAGCTAATGCTTAATTTGGAATTAGATGAATGAATGAATGAGTGAATATTGTTTATTTCGTCATAGGGAGTCATAAGCTCACTTAACGACAGTCAACATTTTACAATACAAAGTCCCTACATAACATGTCTGGGCGTGAATTGTCTGAAGTTTTTTTTATTAAGTTAGACGAAATACATAAAAAAACTACTCACTCGTATTTGTAGCTTCCATTCTCTCCGAAACTTTGTTCGTTTTTGATAATTGGAATCGGTGTAGTCGTTGAGGAGGATGCAGGCGGGCGCCATGTGGTAGGTTTGTAGTTATTTGATGGATAGTACGTGTTTGAGGGAGTGTTGTAGTTGTTTGAGGGAGTGTTGTAGTTGTTCGAGGGTGTGTTGTAGTTGTTCGAGGGTGTGTTGTAGTTGTTTGAGGGTGTGTTGTAGTTGTTTGAGGGTGTGTTGTAGTTGTTTGAAGGAGGATTGTAGTTGTTAGAAGGTGTGTTGTAGTTATTTGATGGGGTATTGTAGTTGTTTGAGAGAGTGTTGTAATTGTTTGAGGGTGTGTTGTAGTTGTTGGAAGGTACGTTGTAGTTGTTAGAAGGTGTGTTATAGTATTTGTTTTGATTGTCCCATGTGTTAGATGGCACGTAATTTGGTTCCCATGGCTTAGGATCGCTGGGGTTAGGCTGAGCGTATCGGTAGTTGCTGGCGGCTAGCTGAAGAGAGTCATCTGTTGCTTCAGCTTGGGAATCTTCGATTACTTCTTTCTCTGCTTCTACGTCTTCTGCTATAGAAATAGCAAGCACGCACGCGAGTATGATTAACTGGAAGGGAGAAAGAATTGATTAGTTTATTGAAAGTTAAAATGGAACCACTGTAACTTGACATACGTTTCGTTGGGCGATGTTGTTGGATGTGTCGGATTATAGAGTGTACCCTCTACAGTCCGGACGATTTTGAATAAGAGTATCTCGTAATCTGACATATTACAATTCAAACTAAACGTCGAATACAATAATAGCGCTAGTGCGTAGAAGATTTTCCGAAATATTTCGCTACAAAAACCATTGATAGCTGTATCGGTATACAAAATCCGAATTAGATCAGGTCCGGAATACCACGTTTTTTTGTTTATGATTTTAAACTCGACTTTAAAAAAGTATTATTTAATTATACAAAATTACTACGTAAAATATTATTGTTGCACTTAATTACATCAAGGCATGACTTTAGACCGTGAAATTTCGTACGTTAATCCATCTAACATGCGAATAAATTAAAAATTAAATGTTTGTACGAACATTTTTAACAACCGCTAGAAAATTATACATAACTGTAAATATTTGTTGGTTAAAAAATTTGTTAAGTTCGAATTTTCTGTTTTGTGATAAATAAGAAATATAATTTTAAATTTACAAGATTTTTCTGTTTAAAGAGACAATTTTCATTTTTTTTTACAATATTTACAAAAATCTGTTTAACATAATCGAGATAACCCGTTTCACCTGAAATGTTTTTTTGCGAAGAAGCAAATGTTTTGGCGTTTTTTTATTACTAAGCTTTTTTACTAAGATATACTAGAATTTCATGAGTTTTTTTAAGAAAACTTTGATTGAACCTGACGAATAAAAATAAATTGTATCCGATGGTCTTAATAAAAAAAATGATATCGGAGCTTAAAATATATTATTTTAGAAGCTTCACCACCCAAATATTTTTTTGTGTACATAGATATATTAGTATCAAGCAGTTTCTTATTATAGTTATATATAATATTACAATTTATTTTGCTTTATATTTCAATTTTATTTTGTTAATTAATTAAGTTAATAAATGTTATTTTCAAAAAAATAAAAGAGAAATACTTTTAATATGGCTAATAAAAAATACGATAGTAAGTTTATGTATATAGTATCCAGTTAATTACAAGTTATTTCTGAGTCAACAATGAGTTTTTGCAGATTTTTTGAGCTTATTTTCAAAATCACTTCGAGTCACCATTTTTAATAATAACGAACACTATTTCACTGCACACAAAATAATCTTCAAGGACTCACCAGCTTCATCTTAATGTCCTTCCGAGTCCGCGGTCTGTTCGGCACTGTGCCCTCGAGGGGTCGCGCCACATTTTTATAGGAAATTGTCCTGCGACTGCTATGTCCTGGCGCGTCGTTTGATGCGATAATGACCTCATATGGTGGTTCCATTATCTTATTCACTGATACATCGTACTATTAATTTTGCTAATGTTATAAATGCGAAAGTTTGTCAGGATAGATGTATGAATGGATGTTTGTTACTCGTTCACGCAAAAACTACTGAACGGATCCGAATGAAATTTGGCACA
>DWJZ01004978.1:0-14661 GCA_018249125.1 Asbolis capucinus
GAAATATTAGTGTTTTATTGATTATTTAATGTTAATAAATTAATTTAATAATTAAAAGTACTTTTTTTTCTCCCTGATCATGTAATTTTGCAGTAATTTATAGGGTGCCTAATACTTTTGGCCAAGGCTGTATGTCGTTGAGAGACAAACACCATTAAAAAAATTTTAGAACAGAAACACTGTGCTCAGTAATGAGGAAGACATGTTTCCTTGAAGCGGTCATAGCCTGACTTATATCGATTGTAAGCAATTGAAAAAGTTAAACAACAGCGGTCGATAGGTGACCGCTAGTGGCAAAATTTCATGAGCACGTGAAGCGTAGGTCCCGGCTGTTATCGTTAGATAGCAATCGTTATACTACGTTGGAAACCTTCGTGTGGCATAAAAACTCCGATTCTTGACTTGGCCAATAATCCGTCCAATCCATATGGTATGCTTTAGGCCTCCTCAGTGTGAGAAGAGACCCGTGCTCGGTCAAGGAAGTATCAGTTACGAGAAGAGGTCTCTCAGAAAAGATAATGATGAAGAAATTTAAAGGGCTCAATTGTTATTTACACCGTATTGTTAATAAAATGAAGTAAAGAGTCAAAAATAGTGAAACTACACGAGTTAAAACGTGTGAAAAAGCTGTTTTCTCCTAACATTGCTTGAACAACCTTTAACTTGTCTAAACGTGTATGTACGTATTTAGTACCTAGTAGACATAAGGTCAAAAACACGCTTTCACCGAAATTTCGAGTGTTACACTTTGTATTGCAAAGCAGTTGTAGATGCTGCGGGAATCTTTATACCATTTTGAAGTTGAGTTTCTTATATTAATATTACAAAGAGAAAAGATTTGATTGTTACTGAATCGATTTTTAAAAAATCTATATCATTATTTTCCTATCTTATCCATGATGAACATAGGTTACAAAATATTTTTAAAAACACTAAGAGTCCGCATGAATACTTCGATAATATAATCCTACAAAAACGTTTAAAAATACTAAAACAATCCTTATTTAAACTTAAACTTCCGTACGCTGCGGAAACGATTGACAATGGAGCTAAGTGATGTACTACAGTTTTATAGAAGACATCAATATCTACAAATATGTCCGCAACATCTATATCCGCAATATCATAAGTCTAACTTTACAGTTATATCACAGTAACTACTTTTCTTGGTAGCTGGTTGAAGCGCTGATAGCCAAAGATAACCTAGTGGTCACAAGGATAAAATTTAAATATTATACATATTCATTAATTATTTATTTGTATCTCCTTACTGTATAATCATGATACATCAATATATTTTTGTAAATAATGACACAAATCATACCATATCATTATTGTGTCGTATACATTACACTGTTACTCTTATGAATAGTAATAAAAGATAATCACCCACATACGACAAGGAAACATTTTTTGTAGCGTGTCAAATCCCCTGGGGCATCTGATCATCTACATCGTGGCACATCTCACTGCTCTTGGGTCCATTAATACGTATTCAGTTATGCCCTTTGTTTTAACGATGTACTGCTCCCTTTTTTGCTGTTTTCGAGTACTGTAAGTTTCTAGAAAAGAGTCTATAGTTTTCTTCTTGGCAGGTAACGTCTTAACATTTGGTGAATCTCTCATAGTTAAAATAAGGAAATTCAATAATTCAGATAACTTGGAAAACTACGAAGAACTTCCAGAACAGCTCCCTCATGATGTTTTAGTCACTAGAGTTACAACAATTACTATGTCCGTATTGACCAATGAGAACAAATGGAGTAGTGCAATAATAATGATTGATGGGGTAACAGCAGGCAGAGGACAATTGGAGTGTTAAGACTGTCAATAAGTAAAACCCATTAGCAACTTAACACTCTCACTGCTAGCATACAGCTGGAGCATATTTGTCTACAAATCTCTGAGGTGCTTACACAAAAAATCGTTTTAAAGTAGCGAATGTTTACAGTCGAAAGGCCTAGGAAAAATCAATCGAGCATGGAATATGGAATCAAGTAGGTTGATTGCGATGAGCAATAACAGGAAAATCCCCAATCGTTAAGAACCGGGAAGACCCAAACGCCTACTGTGAAGGAGAACTTTAGCTTAGCTTATACCTTACGGCATTTTTGAATCCTACGGCTTGGCACTATTAAATTCCTAAGAACAAAGATAATCCCACAATTTGCAGGTGCGTGGCAAAAACGATATGTGTTGCTATCTAACGATAACATATAACGATAATTTCGCATCATTAGATGCTCCTACGTTCATAAAACTTTTGCCACTAGCGATTTTAAATTGGATCTAAGAACCGAGAACATTTCTTAAACGATGTGTACTTACAATCTTACAAGTCGTTGGTCTATGAGCATTATACGCCATGATACATAATGAATATTATACGCTAATGACCTTATGATGGGCAAGGACATCAATATCATGACACGGTGACGTTCACTCGAAAAAAAACAAAGCGACTATGTGACTTGTGGTACTGCCAGCGAATAATTCTGATGGTCTCGCTTTTGGAGATGTTCGTTATTTTCGAAAACCCTAAAACTTGTTATTTTGGCCCTTAAGATTTTCCTTTCCTATCTCTTTGATATGAATGTACCTTTAGTAATCATAACGTAATCATTTCATTGCATTACCCTGAGAATATAGTGCTCTTAAAAAGGAAATTAAAACAAGATGACAAAGGAAGATATCGATTCTCTCGGATAAAGAGTTTCTGAGTACGAATTCCAGTAAACAGTAACAGAGTAACATATTTGTCATAAAGTCTTAATAAATGAAGCAAACATGTTCGGTACACATGATAGCAGACGTAGTATAAAACACCTGTTAAAACCTAACCATTGCTATCTAGCTATAAGACAAATGGTTAAAACTAGTAACAAAATGGCAAAATCGACTCCAACCAGTTTAAAAGAATCCGGTGTGTCGACCTTTGACAATGTCGAGTAGTGTAATGGATTGCTGATGCGGTGCAATGCGGCGCAACTCGAAGCTTTGTTGAGACAATACAATATAATACAATACAATACAATAATTGGTCGTTGTACATATAAGATAATTAAAATGTTATTGATAGATATCTGAATGATATTAGTTCTAAACACATCTATAACAGATCTCAAGACATTGATTTTTAAAATTGAACTTTAAATAGAATAGTTGAAAAATATATAGATACAGATTTAACTGAGTTTTAATGTTGATTTTGGTTACAAATAATAAAATATGTAAGCTTTAGTAATTCCACCTAAAGCCTTATTTGCAGAAGAAAACCGAAGACAGACTTGTATGAAATAAAGGCGAATGTCTAAGTTTTAGTGATATATGTTACGTAATAAATAAGTATTCGCAATTTATTGCCAGGGGCGTATAAGTGAGAGACGTTGAAAAGATGATTGGCAACAACATTGTTTCAAGGACAAAATTAAATAATAGATGAAGAAAAAACTTAGTAAGAGGAGGAAAGGTCGAATCCGGAGCAGATGGGCTGATGACCTATAGAAAACAGTAGGAAACCGCTACGCTTACAAGCCAAGATTTGATCGGAGTGCCGTCAATTTGGGGAGACCTATTTTGTTCAGACGTGTTTCAAAAAGCTGTAGGTAGGAAAGAAATATTTAAATGCTGATTTTGTTTTAAACGAACTTGAAATATGATTCTACTAACTAATCGAATCAGACAAAGCGCTATAAAATTACAAAAAAAACCATGAGTTCTCTCATTTCATATTTGTATGTAATGTTACAATTTTTTTTTATTTACAAACGATATACATGTACAACAACTTGAAGACGGACCTTGCAAATCTCACAGGGTTTATATACATATGTACATATGTCCGACGGGTCGTTCTGATCATTCATATTATAGTTATATTTACAATAGGCTCTTAACCTCTTCGTATACATTTTGCTATCATTGTTAATGTCGTTAATGAATGTTGGAATAACATATTTAAAAAATGTAGTACCATATTTGTTATTGTATATTGATAATTTGTACTTATTTATTTTATATAATATTCTTAGTTTATCATGTCTAATTTTCTTATGCAATAAATCCAGTCTTAAATTTTCAGAAAGTATCAAAAATTTTGTTTTGTTAAATATATTCATAATTCTACGTTTGTTACTATTATTCAGGAATATTGTTTTAATAAATTTAGGTATAATTGTTTTCAGTAATCTTAATTGCAATGTATAAATATCACTTAAATTGCTTTTGGATGAACTGAGAATTTAATATTTTTAATTATTATAGTACTCATCAAAGTGAAAATATAAACTCGATTTTTGAAATGAAACTTTGATGTATCGATTCGTTGACAAATCAAATTTTTATAATTAGGGTTGATATCGTTTTCAAGAACCTGATTAGAGAAACATACATAGTTATACAAGAATATACACAAGAATTGCTCATATAAGACGAAAATAATATTGTCTAGGATGCCGCTGTTTCAACAATTGGTCATCATTTTCTAAGATCTTTCGGCAGATTCCAGGTAACCGCGCAACCTTGTCGATAAGACGTGAGAGTTATGGGTCCATTGTTTAGCTTCTGAATATGAATATCTTCAAGTTAGGAAATAGCGGTTTCTACGTTACGTACTTGAAAATAAAAATTAATTTAAATAAATAACCTAGAAGATATTTCTATGACGTTTGAGGCATCAACAATTTTCATTAGGTGTGTATGTTTGTTATTGACAACTGAAACATTTAGAACTATTGCAACAATTACTTTTTCTGCTTTTCTGAATTTTCCTGAAATATTTATCTATTTAATTTTTTCTTGTTTTCACTTAAGTTCATCATTGTAATATTCAACTTCTACTCTGATATCTTAAACATGGTTATGTTGATAAATTTTTTTATTGATTAGATGTTAATATTAGATGATTACATGTTATTTAGGGAAATTATTTTTTATGTTATTTTAATTATGTTATTCAAAGATTCGACAAAGTAAACGCCACGTTCAGTTAATAACACTTTTACACAAGCTATATCAATAGTACTGAAAGTAAAATACACTTTATGTATATAAGATGCGTAATACAAATTTAAAATTTTGTTTGTTTAAATTTTTGCACACCTTAGTCAGTAAAATTTTATATTTTAATAAAAATATAAACTATTTTGCACCCATGTTTCATGCAAATAAAATGATTGCATTGTATCGTATATTGTACATATAATGACAGGCCGGTTGGTCTGGTGGTTAGTGAACCTGAGTACTACACCGGAGGTCGTGGGTTTGTTTCCCACCCAGGTCAAACTTTTCTGTGATGAGAAGGAATGTTTGTTCTGTGTCTGGGTGTGTAATAGAAATATCTATTTAAAAGTATTTATGTATGTTTATCAGTTATCTGATCATCACAGCACAAGCTAACGCTTAGTTTGGCGTCAGATGGCGGTGTGTGAATTGTCCAAAGGTATTTATTTATCCATCTTTATTTATTTTATTGATGAATCAAATGTCTACATTTTTATTCACCTGTTCAATCTCTTCTCATCCAAGGCACTAGGTGTTCTCTGTCTAAGGGTATTTGCATGACAAGTTCAACGTCAAGATATTCGTATTACTCAATACTTGACCCCTCAAGATGCTTCCAAAGGCTATTTGTTCAAATGAATGGAGGAATGTTAAGGTGTTCACTCATAATTAGTTCCGCTTTTCGCCACTGGCGGCGGTAGCGTAGCTTTGTAAATTAAAGTGTGTAAAGATGCTAAGTGTTGATGTAAAAAAGATTTAATTGAATATTTTAAAAGGAAAACTATTAGATATACTTACTCGTACTACGGAATTAAAAATTCATACTAACCTCAATTGTACATGCAAACTGTTTTCTCTACAACAAATTAATGAAAAACCAATATTATATGTGGGCGAGTTTGTGATGTCGGATAGATGGCTCATAGGTAGATGTTAGTTACTCCTTCACGCAAAAACTAGTGATCCGATCTGGGTAAAATTTTACGCAGAGATAGATTATAGTCAGAAGGCAAAGACTACTTTTTATCAACTTACCTACAACGCTGATGACACTGCGGACAGAAAATAGTCAAAAAAATTCTATCAAATTCCAGCTTTCTAATATCATGGTTCATGGACGACAGGCGAAATTGGCTTTCAAACTGACTACTGAATAAGGTGTGATTCTCTATTACACGACGTTTACACTTTTGTAATACTATCGCAATGTTATATTAGACTTGTTCAAACATTACACAACGTCACAATCATTGATGTTTGCGAATATTGGATAAGCACTGAATTCTAACAAGTACGCAAGAGGATGCTTTGATATTGCATCGTCTGTCATTGTCAACAAACCCCTAGCAACATCATTACAATCCATGAATGTCCCAACTGGGCTCGGGTCTCCTGTCAGTTCATGAGGGGTACAGATCAAAGTCCACCACTACCAAGAGACCGTAGAGAAGTTCACACACCGTAGAGAACTTTATGGAGAACCTTCAGGAGTGCATGTTTCACGATGTTTTCCTTCACCGTAGTAAGTAATATCCAACAATATTTTTATTATAAAGCCAGTCTAATTTCAACCTTATTCCGTTGTAATAAGAATTAAGTTATTTACTCAGTTACGGGAGGAAGTGCTTTATCTTATCATGCGTTGCACTATTCAGGTTTACAAATATTTGGAGCCTACCGCAAGTCTCTCCATATGATACAATCTACTAAAACGCAGTTTTTAAATAGCATCGTTTAAACTGGTCTGTACCAAATAAATCTAAATAAATATCTCACGTAAACTAATTCATAGCCTGTGCTATGATGATCAGACAACTGATATATACATATATATTTTGAAAACATACTTATATTAATATATTTTTACACCCAGAAAAAAGTGACATTAATGTATATCACGGAAAAGTTTGTCCTACTTGAGAATCGAACCCACGACCTGTTTAGCAGTCAGATTCACAAACCACTAAGCCAACATGCTAGCCTGAGGGTAGGATTGTAAATAATGCAGAAAAGTAGAAAATTCGATAATTTCCTTGAACGTAGAAAACATTGTGTATAGATTTTCATTTCTTACATTTTAAGTATTAATGAAGAGAACCGTGAATCCGTCATTAGCTTTCTAAACAAATTGTAAGCTTTATCTATTACTATTTTCAACAATAAATTTTGTAAATATATCCCTAGCTAAAAAAACATAAATAAATAAATATTCATAATCCATTCCCGATGTCGCAGAATAGGTGCGACAACAAGACAAAAAATCGCAGCGACATGCGACACTACTCACAACGATTGCTTGCCAATATTTTTCCATTAAAGTATCACATAACGTATGTAAACAGATACTTAGAAATCCTAGTGTCAGAAAGAAAGTGCTTGAAAGTTATTACGCATGAGCGCCATCGTAACTGAGTGAGAAAATCTCTTTTTTACATAATATTTTTTATCATTTAAGGAAAACACGACTTAATAAGACTTCTACAAGTATTCTTCTCATTGTAGAGAACATCTTAACTTAATCGTAGCCAACTACAGCGTTATTAAAGATAACTCATGAACTATGCGTTAGTCTAAACTGCAGTACTATTAACCTTTCGAATAAAAAATTACTCATCAAAATCAGTACACCCAATAAAATAATATGATAAAGAACAAAAATAAAAATATTAAACAAAAGAATAAATCCAAAACTGCTCGTCAGATGTCGCTCAAAAATGCAACCAATTATGAAGCACCAGCTTTCGATCAAAAAAAGAATTATCAAGCATACTAAGTAAATACAAAATGCATAAATTGAGAAACTCCTCCTATTTTGAAAGAATCGTAGACAAATATTGTTATAAATACACGTCGAAAGGTTGATTAATCCACACTAACAATAAAGAGAAAAGATCTGGATTTTTTTTATGTTTGTAACGAATAAACTCAAAAAGTTAAGATCCGATTTCAAAAATTCTTTCACCATTAGAATGCTACATTATCACTGAGTGACATAGGCTATATAAAACAGGTTTATATTAAAAAAATCATACCTATAAATATAGTACATAAATGTAAAAATAAATATTATCGTCTTAGAGAAACGTTTACTCTTTGTTTATTTCAAAATACAAAACACAATGTCCACACGAAGCCGGGGCGGGCCGCTAGTAATTAATAAAATCATGACATTCACGATTCATATTACTTGTATTATGTTTCGTTAATTGGCCGCCATGATTAAATGTTCTCCCAAGTTGCGCTGTTAATATCCACTTAAGAGTTACTTCATGATTAAGACTCAACTCAAGAGAATGCGTTATGAAATGTCACCAACACCTGATTAGATATTTGAATTGTTAATCTGTTTCGTCACCAAAACTAAATAATAATATCCTACTACAACTGAACTGCTCTGAATGGCAATTATGTATGGAAAAAAAAATATTGCGCCGAGTATACTTCCCCAGTTATGAGGAGCCCGTGGGGCATTAATGGGTAGAGTGTAAAAGGAATTTCTAAGGCGATACAGGGCGCGTGATTTCTTGAATTTGGTAGCAACCGCTGCAGGCTGTGTCGTGTGGTAATGACAGCTAATATTATATTGATAACTATGCAGTTCAAGCATGATAGCCTAGTGGTTTGAATGGTCGAACGGGAGGTCCTGGGTTCAAATCTTGGGGCGCGCTTCTCTCTCTCTCTCTCTCTCTCTCTCTTATTTTCAGTTATATGCATATCAAAAGTTGATTATCACCTACTACGGTGAATGAAAACAGCGTGACGAAAGCTATACTTTTGAGCTCTCCATAAGCATCTGACTTCGCACTTGACCAGCGTGGTGGACTATGGCCAATACCCTTCACATTGTAAGCGGAGACAGTAGTGAGACAGTATGATAGGACGAACTGTGCTCTGTCTTTGATACTAAGTACTTTAAGACTGAATTTAATATTATATTGAACTAGATTCTGCCGGCAGCTTCCCTGATAGGTCATATTAATAAAAAGTAGCCAATTTGTTATACCAGACTATAATCTTTCTGTGTGACGAATTTCATTCAGATTCGTCCAGTAGTTTTTGCGTGAATGAGTAACAACATCTATCCATCCTTCCTCACAAACTTTCGCATTTCTATTAGTACAAAGTACGATCTGACCTGTTTTCTTAGTGGTTAGAAAACCTCACTAATGTGCTGGAGCTAATTGAAGATTTGAAAAAATACATAACAATACATATGACATACAAATATAATATTATTTACATACATAATACAACTGACTCATTCAGCATATGTTGTTCTGCTGTATAAATTAAAGTTTTACCCGTCATCCTATGGGATTAAAACCATACTCTATACTCCTTGCAAATTCGATTTAGTCTGGAAAAAAATCCAGATCGAATTTGCAACGGGTACAGAAGTTAAATATTGGTTCCAGCGTTTTTGAAATTTCAATTTTTCGAGAGAATAAAAGCTGTTCCACACAGACATAGTCGCAGGAAAAATACAGAACGTTACAAAATCTTAACAAATAAAGGTAAAGATAGACAAAATCCATTTGCCATTCAGTTTCTGTATTCGATATCGATCGTTATGGTGAAATCGTGAACTGGTAACCGTATCCATGTCACCGGTTTATAGAAAATATATTCGAAATGGTCAAAGGTGGTACCACCGCACCATAATCGAACAACTTTTATGGTGAACTCACTCAGAGCCCGGATATGGAAGAGATTATTGATAACCTATAAACTTTGCAACAAATTAATTTAAATGACGGAATTAATTATTTTTATGACGTCATATCATTTTGTAAGCATTAGTGGGTCCGGTAAAGGTTGTCTATCTGCCCGGATTATAGAAAATGTATTTACTACTAAATTTTTCGAACGACGTACCCTCTAAATGACGGTAGTGCTCATAACTTTTTGCCACTAGCGGTCACCCATACGCATTTCTCGTGCACCCACTGTTGCTTAATTTGGCAATCCATTAATGCCCCATTTAGTTGCTGCACACAATGGCAGCCATCGTGAGGGAGTATAGTTCAGCGTAGATCAGCCTTGAAAGCCATGATCACTTTTTACAACGACGTCATGTCTGCGAAGGAGACGCCAAACGTGCAAGAGAGCGCGCTGAACCCAATGGAGGAGGACTCGCCGCAGGCATACATGAGGCCAACCGGCGCAGTGTCCTTTTGTAGCTCGGGATAACCGCTACATGGAGACAGCGTGTTTTCGGGATCGCTATCCCGAACCATCCAGCAAGCCGGGAAGGATGGCAATGCCATCACAAGTCATAGAGTAGTAATACTCAGTGATGGGCCCGAATGGGGCATCGCGGCCGTGGTGGGTAAAATCCCACATAACCCGGTTCTTCTCCCAAAGTGCCGGGCACGTATCGAAGGTTTCCCCCTCGACAAAAAAAGATAGCGCAACACTAGTTTAGTTCCTCATGTCCCAGACGGGAAATTTCAAGCTTTCCTCCCGATCTCCTTCTCCCAAGCAAGTGATAAAATAAACTTTTTACACCCATATAACTTTGAAAATTAGATTCTTGTGTTACTTAAATATTTGTTCTATGTACTTACATACTTATTAGTATGTATATGTGTGTATAAGTATATATTTTACTTACTTTCTTTTCTATTCAATCCAGGGGACACGAAATAATACAGGGTTTTATCATTATTTGTTTACGGAACTCAAAAACACTTTACACATTAAGAACCTTCAGTTATAAATCAACAAATACTTTAAATTATTGTTTTTAACGACATCGTAAAGTGCAGGACGGGGTCAAAGTGAAAATATGAGTTACAGTATAAAGGTGTGTTCAAATTAAAGATTTCTTTCCTTTCGTATATTGACGGCGATTTTATTTTCTTAATTGTTGCACTATTAAAGTAACTAAATATTAATACATAACTTATAACTTTGACAGGCCGGTTGGTCTTGTGGTTAGTGAACCTGACTGCTACACCGAGGTCGTGGGTTCGATTCCCACCCAGGTTAAACTTTATTGTGATAGTGATAGTGTGAAACTATATATGTATGTTTATCAGTTGTCTGATCACCATAGTACAAGTTAACGCTTAGTTTGGGGTCAGATGGCCGTGTGTGCGTTGTCCAAAGATATTTATTTATTTAACATATCATGTTAAAGGTCTTTTTTTACCTTAGATAAGTTAGCGTTTGACTACGATCCTACCTGATGGTAAGTGGCGATGAAATCTTTGATGGTAAAGCGCATTAACTTATAAGCCTATTCACTCTTGACTTGAAGACATGTACATTGTAATCGAACGGGAACACCGAAGCGAGCAACTTATTCCAATCTTTCTCGGTACGATAAAAGACGAGGCAAAGCGCGTCGTTCGTACAGGCGGGATGTTTACGACGAAGGGATGGATACCCGCCGTGCGTTGGCTCGTTCGATGGTGGAATGGGGATGGGGAAATCAAATTAGTCAATTCCTGTGCACACTCTCCAAAGTGTATAATGTAGAAGACCGAGAGGCTAGCAACTCTGCGCCTGTTCTCGGCTTTGGAGGTTGGTCTCAGCTAAATTAAGGTGACCAAAAAGCCCCTCCATAAAATCCAAAGGATAAGAGGATTAGAAATTATGGCTGGCTTTGTTGTTTTTAATTATTAATTTCCGTTTTGACTTTGAATGGCGACCATTATATACCTAATTATCTATCTGTGTATTATAGCAGCTTTAATTATCTTAGCAGGCCCAGCAAGCACCCCTAGCACACTCCGCCCGACACCGTTGGTTTGTGCACAATAACGGGTTAACGCTGAGTACACTCTTTTCCATCTTTGTAATCAATTTTTAATATAACTACTTTTTTTTCTCATTCATCTACTTTAAACTATATATTATTTAACCTTGTAGATTTATTTTGTAATGTTGATGTTTTGAATTGATTTTTCTTTCTTTCTTTGTTCTTTCCAATGCCTACTATTGCGCACGATTCTGACCGAACTGGGGGAGCCTGGAAATTATTGCACTAGCGGCTACTTCCGACCGCGCCCGCTGTTACTACACTTCGAGGATTATTTACGATTAACCCAAGGTTTCCGTCGTTATACATACCTATCCTTGAAGCAAATTCCATTTGAAACTTTTCGACCTTCACAATTTTGTATAGAAGTTTGTTCTTTTATTATGCTGTACTTGGCTTTGTAAAGATGTTCTATAAATGTTATTATTATTATTATTTATAAAATTACTAGCTTGCGCCTGCAACTTCGCATGGAATAGTCACTTTGAGCTAACCCGCCACTTCGTTTCTGTCATACATGATTTTTGCGAAACTTTTACCGTTTACGCAGCGCACGCAGCTGAAGCTCTCAATAGGGAAAAATCCCCCGATTTTGAATCAATCTTCATAGGTGCCCCGCACTTATTAACCTTAACATGGTGAGATAATAGCCTTTAGCATTTCTCGATAAATGGGCTATCTAACAATAAAAAAATATTTCAAATCGGACAAGTAATTCCTGAGATTAGCGCGTTCAAGCAAACAAACTCTCCAGCTTTATAATATTAATATACATAGATAGGGTCAATTTATACAATTTTTTTAAAAGATATGCCGAAAAATTTATTGTACCCTTTTCGAAACAAAACAGTAACAGATACCAACAACTTATCATCAAAATGCCTACGTCAATCATTTGAATAAATTAACATCATAACAACAAAATAATTTCAATTATCACCCGGTAATTAAACAAATATATTAAACATTATTTAAATTGACAGGCCAGTTGGTCTAGTGGTTAGTAAAGCTGACTACTATACCGGAGGTCGTGGGTTCGATTCCCATCGAGGTCAAACTTTTCTGTGATGAGCTGAGATGTTTGATCTGTGTGTCTGGGTGTGTATTAGAAATATCTATTTAAGTATGTATGTAAAAGTATATATGTATGTTTATCAGTTATCTGATCACCATAGCACAAGCCAACGCTTAGTTTGGGTTCAGATGGTACATCATGATAAAATCAACCAATAACAACATAACGCTTCTGAAACGTATAAATTATTTTCCCTGTTATGTTTACTCTGTTTACATCAACATATTAAATTTTACACATCCACATAACCAATTAAATGTTTCAATTAACTTTCGCTACGGTGTAATAGGAAACAAACGCACTGAAAAGTGAAAGAAACTAACATTGGCGGTCGTCACACTATATAATCAGAGCACGCGGGTATGTAGCGAGTTTTAACTGTTACACGCTCACACACACATACCTCGCACTAGGATTGACAACATAACATAGAATCCAATTTTTTATCATTTAAAATAATCGACTTCAAATTAACTTTGATAAGAGATATGATGAGAACATCATTATCAACGTAGTCGTTTCCAATTAAATATGATTTAATATGGATAAACTACTCGTCAGATGTCGCTCAAACTACATAGAACTATGTGACAAGTAATACTTCGTACAAAATATAGTTCAAAATCGGTATCTACATCTAATACAAATTTATTATGATATAAAAACCAAAATCTTTACAAATAATAAAACTGTAACGGGGTCAATTCTGTACATTAAGTATTTTGTGAAAATTTTGATGCAGGGAGGCTTTGTTATTGATATAGAGACCAAAACATTTTTTTTGGAATTATTGTTTGCCTGTCTGTCTGTCTATTCGAGTTTCACACAAAAACCACTGGATAGATTTAGACAAAACTCAGTATAGTCGTAGAGTTAAAACCCGAGAATGGTAATAGGATATGTTTTATCCCAGGAAATGGCTTAGTTCCCACAGGATAACCGGTTAAAATTAGTATGGCAACTTCGAAACCAATGGACCAATTTAGATGAAATTTAGCACGTTTGTGGCTTATGTAGAGACAATTATTATATACTTTTTATCCCAGGAAACTACTTTATTCCCGTGGGATAATAGGTTCAAGTTAGTATGGCAACTCTGAAATCACTGGACAACTCTTCTTCCGAAGCGAAACGACGGCAATTTGTAGGTAAAAAAAAAAGTAATAAATTATAATAATAGTAAAAATATCATAAAACTATCGGCCACTCAAAATGGCAAGCAACAGCTTTCGAAACAAAACAAGTATTATCAAAATCGGTCTACTTAAAGTTCGGAGGTAACGTACATATATAAAAGTATTATCAAAATCGGTCTACTTAAAGTTCGGAGGTAACGTACATATATAAAAACATAACACCGACGAATGGAGAACCTTTCCTTTTGAAGTCGGTTAAAAACAAACATTTGTCTTGAAAATGATAAGAAAAAACCAAACCTGACTTTAAATTTCTTTAATACTTAGATTCGCACAGATGTTTTGGCAATAACGGCCAAAATCAACGCTAATTTCATAAACTTCACACCACATCGTAATTATAAATTGTCAGTTGCATCGGCCTTCCAATTAATGTTCAAATATTGAAATAAAATTAATTGCACTGCATAAGTTGACTTCAAGTTACTCGAAGAATCTATTTATAGGTGTATTTTCGTACTATTAATAATAATAATAAATAAATAGCTTTGGACAACTCACACACGGCCATCTGGCTCCAAACTAAGCGTTAGCTTGTACTATGGTGATCAGATAACTGATAAACATACATATATACTTTTAAATACATACATAAATAGATATTTCTATTACACACCCAGACA
>DWJZ01004979.1:0-14660 GCA_018249125.1 Asbolis capucinus
AGGGCGATATTTTGGTTACTCAGGGCCTCTGCCCAGACAGGAGCACCATAAAGGGCCATGGATCGCACGACCCCCAGGTACAAGCGCCTGCAGGACACCTCCGGTCCTCCCAGATTCGGTAGGAGCCGCGTCAACGCACCAGCCACCGCCATCAAACGTGGCACTAGCGCCGCAAAGTGGGCGCCGAAATTCCATCTGCCATCAAGGACGATGCCTAGATACCGCATTGTCGACTTGATGGCGATTTGAACACCGCCAACCGTTAGACTAGAGCCTGGGGGAGGTCCCCGCCGAGGGCCGTGGAAACACAACGCCTCGGATTTTTCAAGGGCCACCCTCAGTCCCAGTCGGCGGATTCGGCACACCACTTGCGCTACTCCCGCAGTTGCGAGTAATGACGCATCGCGGAATGTGGCACCGCGGGCGATCACGAGTGTGTCGTCGGCATAACACACGACGACGACTCCCGGAAGATAAGTCGCCCGCAGTACCCAGTCGTAGCCGATGTTCCACAGGAGCGGTCCTAAAACAGAACCCTGTGGAACACCGCGCGTCATTACATATTGCTGCCATCCGTCTCGAGCAGGGAAAACTATCCTCCTGTCTGAGAGGTAGTCCCGAATGAGCCGGCGCAGGTAGGATGGCACCCCGTGATACGAGAGTGCCTCCATAATGCAAGGCCAGGGGAGAGAGTTAAAGGCGTTGGCGATATCTAGAGACACCGCCACGACCACCTCACCCTGGGAGACCGCATCCTGCGCCAGGGACTTCACTCTCAGGATGGCGTGGATGGTTGACCTCTTCCGGCGGAAACCGTATTGTCCATCCGCAAGGTTTGGTCCAACTAGTTCGAGGTGCTCGACAAGGCGGTCAGAAGCGACTCTTTCCAGCAGTTTGCCAGCCTCGTCGAGCATAACGAGCGGACGGTAACCCGATGGAGAATCCGCCGGTCGTCCTTCCTTCCTCAAGAGGACCAGTCGTCCCATTTTCCACGCCATAGGAAATTTTCCCTGCACAAGACAGGCATTCAGGAGTCCCCTCAGCCGGTCCTCCAGAGCTTCTACGGTGTCTAGGGCGGAGATCAAAGCTCGTCCTGGAACACCATCGGGGCCCGGGGCGGTATTTTTGGCACGCAATCGTGCAACAGCTGCGCGAAATTCGTCTCGGGTTATTTCCGGGATTTCCTGCCGGTCTCCAATCCCAGTCCCCTCTGACGGAGTCATGCTGGGGGGCTCGGTTGCCATTCCCTGCGGGAACAGAGCGGCAACCACTTCCTCGAGGAACTGCGGCTCCAAGCTTTGCGTCAGTGGGACGCCGTATGGCCGTATCTTATTTTGGACGAGCCGGTAAGGACGTCCCCATGGATCGCGGTCCAAGGTAGCCAGCAGTTCCTCCTTGGCCTCTTTCTTCGCTGTCGCAATTGCGTTTTTCAGCGCAATCTTCGCCTCCAGTAGTGTCGCGAGCAAGGCGGCCCCTTCGGTTTCATCCCGACGCCGTCTCCTTCGGTATCGGGCGTACTGGCGGCGAGCCACAGAGCAGTCTTTTCTCAGTTGTGAAAGCGCTGGTGACCACCAATACACCCACCTTCTGGGAGGACGAGTACTGGTCCGGGGCATTGACGCATCACATACAGCAGTCATGGCACCCCGGAACCACTTGGTCTCGTCCTCTACCACCACATTTACCGGCGCGCGGAACCAGCCCTGTAGAATGGCCGCCTCCCGTAGCAGCTCTTTATCGAGGCGCTTCAGTTGCCACCTTGGGCCGACCTCGTTCGGGGCTCCGTTAAGGCTGCTTGGAGCGACTGAGGACGTAGAGAGATCAAACCGCACGTAGCGATGATCCGACAGATCCTCGACGTCCTCCAACACACTCCAGCTCTTAGCCACACGGTGTGCTAATGCAGGGCTTGCGAAAGCAACATCCACTATGGACGAGCCCTGCGGACGCACACACGTGGGAACCGAGCCCCGATTTAACACCATCAGCCCAACGGAGATGAGCCACTCCACAATGACCTCTCCCCGTGCCCGCCGTGGGTCTCCCCTACGGAAAGTTGCTGGACATCCCCATGCCGTAGATTCGGCGTTGAGATCTCCAGCAACGAGGACAGGGTGAGGGTGGCTTCTATGAACGAGCGCCTCGAGTTCGGCCATGAATGTCTCGAACTCACTGAGCGGACGGTTGGGTGAGAAGTACACACCAATCACAACCAAGTCGCCCAGCTGAGCCGAGACCATTCCATGGCCACGCACTACACCTGTTGGAGGCGAAGAACGCGCCGAGGATGCAATCGCAACCACTCCATCCAAATCCTCTACCCAACTGTTGCTAGGGGGGACGAAGTACGGCTCAGTGACCATCGCTACGTCTATCAACCACTGCGCTATGCTCTGAAACAAGAGGTCTTGAGCTCTGGCGCAGTGGTTGATGTTCGCCAGGAGGAACTTAGTGACCATTATTAAGGAATGGCCCCCGTCTCCATCTCTTCGGCCTCCTGAGCCGTACGGGCAGGTTGTGTCTGAGCCGTAGCTACGGACAAAACCCGCCTCCCGCCTTTCCTACTGCGCGCGCTCGGGCAATTCGCACTCCCGACTCGGTGACCCGCAGGCTTACCAGCCGCAGTACAGAGCACGCAGCTGGCAGCCGCGGCTGTGCATTGGGCGGCCTTATGACCTGGCTTGCTACATCGGTAGCAGAGCAAACTCCTGTCCACCTCTGCAGTGCATCGCTGCCCAACATGGCCCACCTCAAGACAACGATAACACTGCAAGGGCTTGGACGGCAGCAGTTTCACCTGCGCGGAAACCCAACCGACCAAGAGTCGCCTGCCACTTGTAAGCCGTTTGGCCGCCACTACGGGACATCGCACCCAGGCTGTCCGTTTGCCGGCATGGTCTTCACGGATTTCTCCGACCCTTATGTCAGCCTCGGAACACTCACCAGCACGGGCGATGGCAGAACGCACCAGGTCAGGAGTTGCGGAGTCGCACAACCCGAGCACACGCAACTCCACGCACTTTTTGGGGCGAGACACTTCTACGAGGAGAGGGTCAACCACCTCCCTTAATTTCGCCGCTAATGCGTCGGCCCTACCGTCCTGTTCAGCACCCGCTATTTCGATAATGCGGGCGCCAGTTGCCGCTCTCTTCCATTTCACCCCGGAGATACCCAGCTCTCCGATGTTCACTCTCTCCTGAGCAATGGCCATCACCTGGGCATAAGTGGTACCTTGCTTCTCTGCATCGGGCCGTATTTTCAGGATTACAGCAGCCGAGCGAGGGGGACGTAACTTGGGCAGAGGCCTTTGGTTGGGCATCTGCTTCGGCCCAGGCGGGGCAATGGTGGTTTGTGGGCGGGCAGGGTCATATGTGCCAACAGGCGCTTTCTTTTTGGCCCCCCGTCTCACCACCACGGACCAACCCACATCCAGGGTACCGGGAGGAGGTGCAGGCTTCACCCTTGGCACCGGCTGCGGTGCCACGGCCTTGTTGGCTGGCTGCACTAGCGCTGAAGCGGCCGCGGCAGTGGGTAGCTTCTGGTCGCTTGGATGAGGCACGCTAGCTCCTTTCTTCTCCTTCTCCTTTGTCCTCTCCTTTTTCCTTCCCTTTTTAACATTTGTGGGCTCAGGGGTGAGTTGCGGAGGAGCTTTCCGCCACTGCGCTGTCTTCCTGATCACAGGAGAAGGCTCCTCGTCCGAGTCAGATGAGACTGCCACTGCGACGGCTGCATTTCGCCTATCAGCAGCCAGCGCTGGTCGTCTTTTTTTCTCCGGCAGGAGGCGGGCCTGAATGCCCTCAAAACGCGCATTAATAAGAGGGCCAACGGTGTCAAGGATGAGGCGTTTTTGTGCCTCATCAGCCTCCTGTCGAGTCTCTTCAACCGCCTGGGCAATAGGCGCGGGCCCCATGACTGTGGTCCGTAACTCGGCTATTTCGCACTCTAGCGCCGCTACCTTTGCCTCAAGGCGTTTGTTAGTGGCCTCGAGTCGCTCTGTCTCTTCAGACGCCGTTCTACTGCCTAGCGCCGCGACTACTTCTTCAATAGAGGCAGCAGCCTCTTTAAGACCCTTAACAAATGTGCCCTTAAGGTTGCCGGAGCTGGTGGCAATATACCTTATCATTTTTATTTGGGTATAAGCCTGCTCCTTAAGTGCACATGACAAGCGGCCTTCATTTAATGAATTCGTACCGCCAGTGACTTTTTTGGCCGCCGCTCGTTTGGTCATATCAGCCACAACCTTTTCGGCCTCTTCCCTTCGTGCCGCTGCTAGTTGCCGTCTGGCTTCGGCAGACACAGGAGCCGCTTTTGGGCGTCCACCTCTCTTTCCGGCCGGCTGGGCATGCACCTTGGGCGCAATGTCCGAGTCCGAGCCGGAGTTCTTATTATAGCCCCGTTTACGGGGACGTAGCCCATCCGCGCTAGCGACGACGCTCTCGATGCTCATCCACGACGCATCAGAGAGCGAGCCAGTTTCAGCTTGGGTCTCAGTTGGGACTTTATCGTCATTTGCCAAATTCGTAAGCAAATCGGTGTCAGTTTTCCGTGAGCCAGGGTCGTTTTTACGAAGGTCGGCGGATCGCCGACCTACGAGACAGTTAGTGCCCCCTCCAGATACGGTGGGGCTGCCTCCTACCGAGGTAAGAGGGAGGGATTCTCCACTTTCTGCGGTACCCTCCTGGAGTGTTTGTTGTCTATCTGTCTTATTCATTTTTTGGAGTCTTTTTTGACAGGGTAGCTCCCTGGGTTGCCCTTCGTATACATCCCCAAGTTGGGCACCAAAAACCTGAAGATGGTTCCTCCCCGGAATCCCTCGCTACGAGAGAGCTGGAGAGGATATCTACAACACTCCCCGGGTCAGCCGATACGGATAAGCTGGGGAGTGAGGGCTGGAGTGCACATGAAATGCAAACCAACATTTCACTGTGGCGTCACTGCGTCCCCGGTATCCCCTGATGCAGGGGAGCGGAGGAGGCATTGACATTGCAGATGAATGTCTGCTCCACTCGGAAGTCTCTTGGCTTCGCCGTGCACTGGCTTGCGCACGGTTACTGAGCCCCGCCACCACTACAAGGTGGACTTCCCCCGGCGGGGACCACTAAACCACCCTACCGTGTCCTCTGTAACTTGGTTGATCGAAACTCAACCCATCACGGCCCACTATTGAGCACGGGTCTCTTCTCTGAATTAGAAGGTTAAGGCCATAGTCCACCACGCTGGCCAAGTGCGAGTTGGTAGACTTTACACACCTTTGAGTGCAAACTCCCCGGCATGCAGGTTTCCTCACGATGTTTTCCTTCACTGTTATGGCGAGTGACATTTAAATGCTTAAAACATATATAAATCGGAAAAGTCAGAAGTGCGCGTCCTGGGAGTCGAACCCTGAGCCCTCGAGTAGGAGAATTACTAACCACTAGGCTATCACCGCTAATACTGCTATTACTACTAGTAAAATAATTGTTAAATAGTTTCAACGTCCTGTTCGGAACGAATCTGTTTTCGTCTGCGTGATTTGTATTGTATTTTGCAAAAGCCTGTATAATAGTGAAAGGCGCTTGTGCTATTAGAAATATTTTAATTAATTTAAAACAACTAACCGCATTTTAATCCCATTTACAGGAATGTTGTTATTTAAATTACAGGTCAATTTAAAGTAACTTGAATTAAAGGTCTTTCTTTGCAAGCCTTATAACCCGCTGCTGTCGGGTCAATTTACAATGCGAAGGTTACAGATAGGGTTGCCAACTTTTTTTTATTAAATATAGTATTAAAAAAAGACCTTAAAAATATAGCACGCTCCAAACAATATTTTATGGAGAGAATAAAAAATAGTTGCATTTGTAACAATTTTTTTTCTAAATTTATTTTCTGTTTCACGCACATGCAAATTGCGGCAGTCGAATGAAGGGAGCGTTAAAAAATTGCGGAATGTTTTTTTATTACTTTTAGTGTTGCAAAATGTATTTATAGTTGTACTGAAATATAGTATTTTCGCGTACTATATATTTCTAAAACAATATATAGTATGAGTCCCGAAATACAGTACAATACTATATAATATGGTACAGTTGGCAACCCTATTTACAGGCCATAGTACACCACGCCAGCGGTAAGATTGATAAAGAATTTTTATACACCACAATTTCCTACTGTTCTTAAGAACAGGAGGTTTAAGTTTGAATACTGCGGCTCCCCACTAATTTTTAGAAGTTACCCATAAATAATTAATTGACAAATCTCTTCTGGGAATTTCCCGTAAAGTTCTCGAAATTGAGTGACGTTTACCACTCCAACTTGGATACTATGTAGGGCTACAGCCTGTAGCCTTTTTTTAGTGATATGTGCTCAGGATCCCATCTAAAACCTTTCCCTATGTACCGCTATCGTTCCAGCCGCTATTCTGATACAGATAAAGGTGTATTTATTAGTATTTATGTGTAAAATACCAAAATTTTCTTTACAGTATCTCAATGCTTGTTACAAACATATTAATATATTCTCAAATCGTCAACTGAGCTGTGGAACAGCTGTTCCAGAGTAAGTAGAGATAGAGACAAATCATAGTACAGTGTCAGTGCCGCCAGGAAGCCTTCAATAAGGCTTAAGGAAGAGAAAATTGTGCTTTTTCTTCAGTAGTTTTCCATCTACTTTTAAAAATTGCTTATAGCTTAACCGGTCCTAAGGCAGCATAATATATTTTTTTTTCTTATATGTATGTATATATTTTTTTACGTCTTAATAGGATAAAATTATTTATATTTTTTGTTTGATTTTGTCAAGCTTAATAATTATTAAGTTTTTTAATTAATTTTTTTTTCAATCGGGGTCCGGCAGGTGACATGGGGTTAATGTGTTAATTTACGATCAACACAAGTTGTCGAGATATGAGCAATCGTAGGGTTATGATAAATAATTTAAGAAAAATAATAATAATATATTATAATTAAAAGTAATGAACATCAAATGTTGAAAGTATGTGATTTTATATTACTACTAATATACAAAAGTTCCCGGACGCATGAGCGTTTGTTGCTACTTCACACAAAAGCTACTTAACGGATCCGAATGAAATTTTATACAGGAGTAGAATATAGTCTGGAATAACATATAGACTACTTTTAATCAGCATACACCGCGAGCGAAGCCGCGGGTAGACCCTAGTATTTCACATATTCACTCCATGAGGCACGGCTATCACGTCTGTTTATCAGCAGTTCGCGCCGGAATGAACGCCAACTATGGTTGTAAAATAAACAATTTACTTCATAAAATTGGTCAAGAGCGAGCTGGATTTAAAAAAGTGCCCTAGTCTATTTACGTTGTAAAACCTTAGTATCTTATTTATCCGCTTGCTTTATTACTTACTAGCTTTTTCCCGCACCTGCGTCGGCGCGGTAGACCCCCCTTTTTAAGCCGGTCTTTCAACCCCTCTTTTCAACCACCATAGTAACCAAGACGTCCAGGGCTAATAATTACAGAGTGTTAAGCTAATAAGAAGATAATGAAGAACTTTTATAATATGTTTCAATTTACTCAAGCAAAAAAAAAATGTGTAGTTTGCATATTAGTAGGAATACAAAATCACATAATTTTTTATCCACGAAAAAAGTAGACATATTTTTCCGCAACTTCTATTCTACCTCTGTACCAAGTTTCATCATAAACGGCTTTGCAGTTGAGACAGAAAACAGTAACAGACAGAGTTACTTTGGTTGTAATAAGGAATAAAAGCTCTTCATTATCGAAGAAAAGCATAACATTTTGTATTCAAGCACAAAGTGTTATCATAACTAGACCTGATGATGTCCGCCCCCTTCTCCCTGTTCACTCCCCAAATGAAGAAGGAAAAAGAGTGGAAAGGAGAGGGAGAGGGTCAAGAGGAGGGGTGAAAAGGTGTAAAAACCTAGTGATACTACAAACCTTCTATATTTTTCTTTCCATATACAGAACCCTAAAAATAACCTTTTCTTTAGTTAATCAACAACAATCAATAACTCTTTACATTTTTAATTATTTTTGGCCATTCCCTCTGTCCTACTAACCAACGTCCAAAATTAAAAGGCGTCGTAAGATTTTTAATTAAAGTTTATAGCTACTACACCTGTATTTTGATTAAAATATCTGCTAACCCGCTGTTTTTTACAGTAACAGGATATTTGTTCATAAACAAACTATGTAGTTTCTGCACGCAGCTTCGGCTGCATTGTTGATTAAATGTAGCCTTTATATGTACAGAGGCTAAATTGATTTTATTCTTGTATAACTCAGAATCATAATATATCTCTGTGCCAAGATTCATCCGTGTAACATATAAACATGTATATTATCCTAGGTGAACCTACAGTTAGGATAAAATTTATCCTATGTTCATTTCCTGTATGTGATCTATCTAAATATCACGTTTCAATTTCATGCGTTTAAGATATAAACGTGTACATCATTCTAGGTGAACCTACAATTGGGATAAAAATCTATCCTATGTTAATTTCCCGGATATGGTCTATTCAAATGGCTAATTTCATCTTAATCCGTTTTACACATAAACTCCGTCTAACATACATAATGTATAAACGTGCACATCATCTTAGAGGAAGTTACAATTGGGATAAAATCTATCCTGTGTTCATTTACTGTATGTGGTTAATCCACGTACTATTTTCAACTTATTTTTTTAACGGTTTCCGCGCGAGGGAAAACAACCATCCAAATAAACAAACAACTTCAAAAATTCCATTTATACTATTAATATGGATATTGGTAAATAGGCATAATTTTACCAGCTGGTGGTAAAATGGATTAATGGTTAAATGGATTTATAGAAGTAGCGTGTTATGTGTACAATATATGTACATTATTCATTTGACACCTGGTGTTTTGTACTCCTGGTGACTTTGTCCATGGAAATTTGGATTTCCTGGGAGAGAAAGAGACGGCGAGAGTGGAAATTAACTTGTCACTCTGCTCTTTTAGGACTCGCCTATGTTACGGTCCGCTAGTAGCCAAGTGAAGCTTAATAGACTTCATATAATTTTGAAAATTGGCTTGGCCATAGTCCATCAGAGTGGCCAATGCAGATTGGTATACTTCACACGTCATCGTAAACTTTGTAGGGGACTCCGGGGAATGTGGGTTACGGGAATACGACGTCTTTCTTCACCGAAGCAAGTGATATTTAACAAGTACACTTTTTTTTTAAATTGAAAGTGCGCAAGTCGAACCTGGACTTCCTGTTCCAGATACTAACATTCAAACCTATCACTAGTTTTACTACTAATAGTGTTATCATAGTAATAACCAACGCATCAATAACGGTACAGCTCTGTAAACATGAAGACCATCCATCAAAACAGCTTAACGGCTAATCCAAATCAATTAGAAACTCGATGCGGTTGCCTCCACTGTTTAGGATTCAAAGCAAAGTTGCTTAATATTGCTTAAACTAATCCAACTTGCTAAATATTGTTTAATATCTCGAAAACTACGACATTTGAACATTTTGACATTTTTCCAATAATTACGTTTGAAGCATATTTGTTTTTTCTTCGTTCATTTTTTTTTTCTTAACTTATAATAAGTTAATGCTTACATTGATTCCACCTGATGAAAATTGGCCGTCATCATGTTCAAGGTGTTGGGCGCACTAACTTAGTAAATGCCTATACACTCTTCTCTTAAAGACTCCTATACCATATGTGGGCGTGAACACCGACGCAGGTAAGTTATTCCCAATCCTTCGCAGTACGCATAATAAAAGACGAGGAAAACCGCATCGTTGGAACTAAATTATTGTCATTATATTAATAAATTTTTTGAATATTTTATTGGAGTGGTTAACGGCCAACCCGAATATCAAAAATTATTATGGTGCACCGAACCACTTGAATTGGCCACTAACCCCTCCTCCAAACCGCATTGGAGCTTGTGTTCAGTAGTTGGTCATTAGTGGGTCAAAGTCATGTATGTACCTCATTATACCAAGTGAACCCATGATTATCCCACAGATGGGCTCAGGTATTCTGTTCTGTTACGTGAAGTATAGCCCATAAACTATCACACTGGCCAAGTTCTGTGAGGTAGACTTCACACACCTTCGAGAACTTTACGAGAACTCAAGAGTGGTCCTCACGATATTTGCCAATACCGAAATAAGTGATAATTAACTTTTAAAACTCACATAACTTTGAAAATTAGCGGTGAGTACAGGATTCGAACCCAGGTCCTGCCGTTTGAGAGACCAACGTTCATGGTTCATGGACCTACTGGTTCAAATATCGTCAAATAAAATACTATGTACTTTAGGAATGCAAAACTAAATCTTATCCTTAAATCCTAAGTCATTTCAAATCTGTAAGATTTCAACCTTTCGAAACTGTATATCATTCAAATTAGATTCTTCTGTTTTATCTATAAGGCGATTTGTCTCCGTCTTGGTTACCTGAAAGATAAGTCTCCAGTACCCAACGGATGCCTTCGACGTATTTCAGACGAAAACTCCTTTGTTCGAAGATTGGACGTACACGGCTGCCGAGACTTATATGGAATATCTGAGGTGCCGATACCAGAACCAATATTGGGTTTGCTGTAAATAGCAATACAAGGACTTCTCCAGAAATATTGTACTCGAAGTTTGAGGAATTTTATTTTGCTAATAGATATTTTAGACTAGAATACAAGCAATAATAATTCTTGTTATAGCCTACACTAATATTAAAAATGCGAAGGTTTTTGAGAATGGATTTTTGTTACAAATACTGCAAAATATACTGAATAGATCTGAATAACATTAGCACATAGAAAACGTCTGGAATATCGAATAGGGTACTTTTTATTAACGTACCACGTGGGAGACGCACGGACAGAAACTAGTGTTTTATAATATGTTTCAGAAACTCATATAATTCAATTAATAAATAAAATATTATTATAAAAGCAAGCTTATTTTTAACAAAATCTCTTCCAGTCAATAGATTACGAGGGAATAAAAAAGTGGAAAGAAGATGAAAATTGTTACAAAAAACGGATAAATAAGTGTTTTATTGCTTTAAAAATGATATGAATGGTTATAAAAATCAGAAAATATATGGATTTAGAATACATTTTATAGAATAAAAAAAAAATTACCACAAAGGTTTTAAGGAGTTTCAAACTCCAATTAAACAGAATCGTTTCTAGATTCAGATAAATTAGTGTCCCATAAATTACAATAAAATCAAATTAACTAACATTAAGTTTTAAAAATTTCCGCAATCCTCAAGATGTATGATTGACGAACAGGAAAATGACAAAAAAATATATATTTTAATGCGATTTCCCACTGTGCACGATTTTTATAAGATTTTATTTAACTTGGGTGAATGTTTGTACATTAGTATGTTAGGATATTTGTATATTTGTTTGTTACGGGTCAAATCCTGCAAGCTTAATTAGACCCACTTCCTTTTACACTACAGAGCTGGAATATTGCATACTGTTTCAGTTCCGATGACAATGCATTTTTATGAAAAGCAAGACCTGATACTACGTTCAAGATTGGCTCCGGAGAAGGAAACTCCTCAACGGTTAACAATACAGTTATGAAATTTTGTGTATTTTAATGTATTACGGATCTATAAATATAATATTAAAGCTTGTATTTTTAAATTGTTCAATGAATCTTATTTCACCAATACTCTTCACGGCGCGTGTTAGTGTACAGCATAGTAGTTAAAACTCAAGATTCTAGGCAAGCTGTAACTCGTCATTGCCACCCATAAACTGACCTGCTGGGCTCGGATTTCCACTCATAGTGTTCAGTCCATATTGCGCCAACAGGAAACGGCGGAACTAATTTAAATGCGGTTTTAATGCCGTATTAAAAAATATGAATGAAGATGAATAAACCGATGAATAAAGATACGTTTTAAATGACTCTATTAGTTATATTGATAAGTTTTAATATACATTTAACACTTTAATCTGTGTGTTTCGAACGAAAAAGCCTGGGTTACAATCCTGCGCGTTCAATCTAGATTTTGAAGTTAAGTGCGTATTAAAAGTTAATTATAATTGACTTCGGTGAAGGACAACGTGAGAAAGATCTAGAGAGAGAAGAGAGATTTGGTGAGTTTTAGAGTCTTCGAAGTTATGTGAAGAGAACCAGTCTTCGCCAACGAAAACAAATATGGCCTGTACATTCAATATTGTGAGAGGTTCAATCTTTGCTTGCAGTTGACTCACCTCCGAGCCTGTCTTGATTTTTTTTTTACTTTTACATATTATAAGTTAATGTTTGACTACAATCCCACCTGATGATGCCGATGTAGTTTTCAATAGTAAAGCGCATCAACTCAGGAGAATCCTGTTAATTCTTGTTTCTTTGCCGTGAATGTTTTCTTCCCACTGTACGGTATACTGGACATGGACACATGGGAAGCCGCCATTACTTGCAGCCGCCTCGATACCGAAATTGAGCGATAATAATTATAAAGAAAACAATTAATTTATGAATAAAATAAAAAATATAAAATTAATTAAACGTATTGTCCCCAAAAATATTTTATCTTATCCACTATTTTTTTATTTAATTTATTTATTCAAAGATATGCGTCCTAATTCTTTCAATTAAAATCGTTTTGCAAATAAAACAAAACACATAGTTTTGTTACAGTTATGTAGATTTTTCTATATAAGTAACATAACTGTAGATAATCTCTATTTCCGCCTACCTTCTCGGCTATCATTGTTAGTTAATTAATATAAATTATGAATACAAAGTTATTATACTTAATCGATTTTGTCATGGTTTTAACATAATCGATGTTAAGGTCGAAAATCGATTTAAAGTTTTTTAGAATTGTGACGACGAATTTTGTTTTTAATGATTGCCATATTTGCTGTGCAATAATAGGTTTGATTTCTTTGTTATATGAAACACTCATATCCGTCTTCCGTCGATCTTAATTGTTCATCTGAGTTGAGCAATAGCGGGTCGGTAGGAAGGTGACTGCTAGAAGCAATAATTTCTAAAGTGACTCATAAAACAAGGTTTATAAAAATATTTTAAAACACAAACTTTAATTATAGATTCATAATACAAAGAAATACACAAAATTTCATAATAAAGAAATAATGAAGTATCAGGTCAAGCTTATCATAAAAATGCATTGTCATCAGGACGGAAGGCTAATGCAAAATTTCAGCTCCGTAGTGTAAGAGGAAGTGGGTCTAATTAAGCTTGCGATATTTGACCTTTATCAAACAAATACACATATACTAACATACTAATATCCAAATATACACTACAAGTTAAATAAAAGATTGTAAAAATGAGTCCGCAATAGTATCTAAATGTCTTTCTTTTATTACAACCATTTTTATGTTAATAAAAATTAATGGTTAAAAATTGCATTTTTTGCGAAGGTGATTTTATAGTCATGATATAAATTCTTCTCCAAATAAATAAGTTATTCATCAAAGATTTTTTTTGAATAAAATTGCACTCGATATTATTTGATTTTAATGAATATTTTATAAGACAATAATTGCGAAAGTTTGTCAAGATGGATTTATAGATAGATGAATGTTATAGATAGATGAATAATTTGTTACTTCTTCATGGAAAAACTACTGAAGATATATAAATAAAATTTGGCACATAGATAGATTACAGTCTGTAATAACACTAGGCTGCTTTTTATCAACGCACCTACCCCGTGGGCGAAAACTAGTTTAAATATGACTCCGCAACAAAACGACAGCGATTCGATTTTAATGGTATTTTTTCTTAATTTCACGCGTGAAACCGCAGTTATCTAAATCGAACGGAACCGAAAATATAAACGCAATTAAACTAGATTGTGGGCTCTTGCCTAATAACATAGTCAATAAAAAATTATATGGAGTGGAATTTCGATAAAATCTGTTAAACAAACAAGTTCCCTGATCCATATCTGGTAGATTAAAATAAATTATTAAGTTTATTACGTATATAAAATAACGAACGGTGTATTTTATGTCGGTTTATTGACATTTAATAGTGATGTGTCTTGGGGCTTCTGTTTATGTTTTTACGATTATCGATGTTTCTGCTTGTAATTATTTCAAATTGACTAGGTTCATCGACTTTATACTTAGACCTTGTATCTAGGGAAAGTTGTTTCTGGCAACACATGAGACCAATTGAACACTATGTATCATTATTGTGACCCGTAACTGTCCCACTGCCAGACTCAGATAATCTTTAAAAATGTTGGGAATTTAGTCTATTTTTGCTTAGTGGGGATTGGTAGATATGTTTATAGTTTGTATTAAATATTAAAAATTGCCTCTCACACGAACATTCTCATATAATATTTGAAAGATTAGATACCATTAACGCGCTACAAGGGAAGAAGAAAGAGATAAAAGATAAAAAAAAAAATAGGGAAGAAAAAGAGACAAAAAAGCAGCATCTCCTCAAAACAACCCGGTCAACATCGGTCTTATATAGTAAACAAAATAAAAATGGAAAAAAAAGATGATTAAGAGGCCGGGAGAAGATAAATATATAGCTAACGAATCACTTGATTAAAAATAAAAATAAAACCGACTACGGCAACTAACCAGTAAATAATAGTTACAGTCATTTATACGTTATTTGATATATGTATTTTTTGTCATACGGTCTTTGTACGATCTTCTAT